>JAUELE010150730.1:2562-23265 GCA_031471655.1 Diodora aspera
TGGTTCTTTATCATTATTGAAGTCCTGAATGTATCTAGTCTGACACCTCTCATTCCCTGACACTGTATACAACTGTGGCAATACAAAAGTACACCGTGTGGCTTCCACATGTAACCTGCTAAGTTTTGACCCAGGAGAAAGGTTTAGTTTGATGTTTACATGAAAGATTTTGAATCACTTTCTTTTATTGAAAAAAAAATACAGCTTTGAGACAGATATTTGAAGTCCTGTTTACAAGCGATTGATTTTGAAGCAATTTAACAAAACGATTAAAGTTAAGGAGCAATCATCACCTGACGCCTGCTGTTTAATGCGTCTAGAAATGATACCACTCAGTGGGTTGGTTATGGTGTTACTTTACATTGCGTCAAGGTGCCATCGCGTCGAGTCACATTCATTAAAACTGTACTATTAAATTGTCACTTTTGCTTATGGGTGTTACTGAGCTTAGTTTGCTCAATAAAGGCGTTATTCAAAACTATACTGGCGTACAAAGTGCAAAAGAAACTATACCAAATGATTTAATTATTTTCCCTTACATGTTTTTATTACTGTTGATCAAAAGGATGCTTGGATTTCAATGAGCGTAATTTGTGTAATCATGTCATGGATAAAACTTCATAATCTTGAAGGGATATCTCTTGCATATCCAACGTGTGTGTGAATTTATTCAGTAGTCTCTCTAAATCTTGGTATCGTTTCTTTTGCACGTTATATATATTTAAACCACTGCCGTCTCCTTCCTCGACAACATTAAAACCTCATTTCAGTGTAGCCTTCCAGTCTTTGTCAAACCTATAGGGGCAACTATCTACCAAGTTCATTTCTCAGTCTACGGCATCACACCTTTATATAGTTGTACCATTGTTTCTCAAATCTGTTTGGACAATACTGTAATCTGTTTACCATACGCTCAGTCTCCTGTGAAGTAGAAATTAGTCCAGATAAGATCGAGGATGGCAGTCTCTGAGAAGATACTTCACTAGTAAATGATATGTTTTAAATACATGTATTTAAATAAAATGTTAGTAACTATGAATTTCCTCATACTTGCTCAAGTCTATTCCTCACTCTACCACATGAAAACCTTATTTTGGTTATACCAGTGCTTTTAAAATCTGTTTGGTCAAGCATCTCCCGAATTCATTTCCTCACTCTACGACATTAATACCTTATTTTGTTGTACAGATGCTTCCCGAATCCCTTTGGTCATTTATCTCATTTTCACACTCTCCATTGTGCTGTACCGATGCTTCTCAAATCCCTTTGGTCATTTATCTCATTTTCACACTCGCCATTGTGTTGTACTTATGCTTCTCAAATCTCTTTGGTCATTTCTCTCACAGAGTTTCTCACTCTCCATTAAAACCTTATTTCGTAATTGCTATACTTTGAAAACCTGTACCAAAACGTAAGGATATTGTAAATTTTTAAGACATATTTTCTGATCCATTGGCAGACTACATGTGACAATCCAGTAAACCATTCTCAATGAACTCGATGTTGATCTCATTGATGAATTGAACAGAATGAGTCACGATGACAGCTGACTGATCATTAGTATTTTTCGAAGACTTTGTACATGCCTAACCAACCGAGCCAGTTTTACCCAATATTAGTGACGTTAGCTGCAAAATGCAAATTTGACACCGATCTCTAACGCCTTAATTCCTCATCACCTAATCACGCTAACCATTAAATACCATTACCAGCAGATATAATCATATCATTTCCATTTGCCAATACCACATAGATCAAAAGATATGTTTTGGTGGTCATCAATATCTCCTACTTTTTTTGTATAGTTTAGTGTATGATATTGTTAATCATGTTAAGTAACTGTAAAGTGTATCAAACATTTTAAGACAATGCCCTGTTTTACCCTTTAGTTTTGGCTTATCTAGTTCATGCTAAGAGTAAAATAGCTTGTATGTATGTTTATTTTAGTGTATTTCGTGTGTATATACTGTATGTGAATATTTGATTAATTATATGAACGGTATCGAGACGCTAAGTTTAGAAGGGTGGTACCACAAGATTCTTCCTTAGCAGCAAAATTGTAACACTTATTTTTCAACTAAAAAGTGTGGTGTTTTGGTCATTGGATTTACTTATCTTTTAATGCAGTTGAATTTCCATGTTTTTGGTAACACATGGTTGTTATGTGTGTCCTCCTTGTAAAATATTTATTTATAATGGCTAATCTTTCTTAATTTATGTCACCGTTCATAGCAAACATGACGATACTGAGATATTATTTATCGTTTCTGGGGTGGCCGGAGAGTGATTTCTGCTGATTCATTTGGAACACCTGATAAATTGTTCACCACTTATTGACTTTCGTGTTTAACAATATAGAAACTTGCAATTCATCGACAAAAATAGACTAAAAGCTTATACTTATACAAAATGCATACCATTATATGAGGTAAGTCAGACTGTGAACACAATACCTATGGGGGTCATAAAGAATAAATAATTTTCCACAATCAATCATCAGATACCATACACATACTCCAGTGAAGAAACACATAACAGGTGTTGTATGCCTATTTCAATGACGCAGAACTGTAGCTGATACTGTGCCGGACTCGTGGTTACGTTAATTAAAATAAACATGGCAATAAATGATGAAACGCATGTCATAAGGTAATTGATAACAAACGGTGTTTGTTCCCTTGTTTAATTGTCCATAGTCTACACGGAATCTGTTGCTCCCCTTTTTATGATGTTTTCCTTTCTCGGCTCACTTGTTTTGTCTACGTATTTACATCACGATCTACTAATTAAGGCTACCGATATTTGCGTTATTAAATTGATCAAGGAGAAAGGAGGAAATTAGAAAAGGATGATTTCACTTAAGTGTCGATGTAAACGTGTGTACAAAAACAGCCCATCCCTGGTTGAAGCATCAGGATGTAAGTACAGACGCCACTGAAAGTTTTCTGCAAGTGAAGAGCAGGCTGGTTTGGGACTAAGTGTTTCACATTTGTGACGCTCTTTTGAACATCAATAGATATACTGAAGTAACCGAGAAACACGTTAAATTAGGGGGATGAAGTTTATTGCGCACTACATTCGTGATTTAGCAATCTACATATTTAACCTAATATTAAATGGTGAACGCAATTCCCACACAGATACAGAAATAGAATAAACTTTGAATATGAAATATCTTATTGTTTCTTAATCATTCCTCTCCACACCACAAACATCTGACAAATGTCAACATAGACGTAATTGTTATTTATATAAATACCAATCTCATGCTTGAAGACTAGTTCTCAGACACACAACATACACACACATACACACACAGTCATACACACTCCCCCCCCCCCCATACACACACAGAGAGAAACAAACAATATTTGTAACATATTCTCACTCACAAACGCAAACACTAAACGATGACGGATCATTTTTTTGGAAACTATCTCTCTCAATCATCATTCATTCATTCTTTATATCATATTGCAGTGTTAATAATTGTATCGCCCTTTCACTCTTTATCAGTACTGTGTCTTAGCCATTCCGAGTTTGTGAATGTGTATGGCACACCAAAACACATTATATTCATAAAGTGTGTAATGCTATGTTACCTATTTGGATATTTATTAACAGAAATATCCCTTTTGCGTTCCTTTTTCTGAAGAATATATTACTTTCGATGACCCACACTTGCCATCCTTTCCCTCTTTACATTACTTTTATCAACCCATGCCTGCCATCCTTTCCATCTTTACATCACTTTTATCAACCCATGCCTGCTATCCTTTCCATCTTTACATCACTTTTATCAACCCAGTCTTGCTATCCTTTCCTTCCATATATCAGTACTGCCAATCCATTCATTCCATCCTTTTCTTCTTTATATTACGTTTGTCAACCCATGCTTGGTATCCTTTCCCTCTTTACATCACTTTTGTCAACCCATTCTTGCCATCCACACATTCCATATATCACTTTTGTCAACTCTTTCGTGCTATTCTTTCCTTCCATACATCACTTTTGTCAACCCAGTCTTACCATTCCTTCCTTAATAACAAAAATAATAATAATAATGAGTACATATCATGCGCACATATCCATGTACTTGTACATGCTCAAGGCGCTACAAATTATTACCCCAGTCATTGGAACAATGTACCATCCACAACATTCGTCAAATCCCAGGGGAGTATACAACCCATTCTGCCAAGCTTTTTTATATCAATTTCGTCAATCCTTTCCTATCATCTTATTCTTCCATATACGACGGTTGTCAACCCATTATTGTCATCCTTTCCTTTTTTTATCACTTTAGTAAATCTATTCTTGCCTTTTTTCCTTGTTTACATCACTTTCGTCAATCCTTCCTACCATCCTTTCCTTCCATAGATCACTTTCGTCAACCCATTCTTGTCATCCTTTCATTCTTTATATCACTTTTGTCAACCCATTCGTGCCATCCTTTCTTTCTTTACATCACTTTTGTTAACCCATTCTTGTCATTCTTTCCTTCTTTATATCACTTTTGTCAACCCATTCTTGCCATCCCCATCTTCCATATATCACTTTTGCCAACTCACTCTGGGTCATCCTTTCCTTTTTTATATTACTGGTGTCAACCCTTTCTTACCATCCTTTCCTTCCATATATCACTTTTGTCAAACCATTATTGCCATCCTTATCTTCCATATATCACTTTTGTCAAACTATTCTTGCCAACCGTTTGTTCTTTATATCACCTTTGTCAATCCTTTGCTTCCATATATCACTTTCGTCAACTCATTCATGCCATCCCTTCCTTCTTTACATCACTTTTGTCAACTCATTATTGTCATCGTTTCCTTCTCTATATCACTTTCGTCAACTCATTCATGCCATCCCTTTCTTCTTTACACCACTTTCGTCAACTCATTATTGTCATCCTTTCCTTCTTTACATCACTTTCGTCAACTCATTATTGTCATCCTTTCCTTCCATATATCACTTTCGTCAACTCATTCATGCCATCCTTTCCTTCTTTACATCACTTTCGTCAACTCATTATTGTCATCCTTTCCTTCTTTACATCACTTTCGTCAACTCATTATCGTCATCCTTTCCTTCTTTACATCACTTTCGTCAACTCATTATTGTCATACTTTCCATCTTTATCTCACTTTCCTCATCCCTTTCTTACCATCCTTTTCCTCATTAAATCACGTTTGCAAACGCTCTCTCTCTCACACACACTTTCTCTCTCTCTCTCTCTCTCTCTTTCTTTATAACACTGTTGCATCATGCTTTCCTTCTTTATTTCTTAATATCTCTTTTGCAAACTATCTCTTAACCTTGTCATCTTTTCCGTCTTTATATCACGTTTGCAAACTCTCTCTCTTTCTCTCTCTTACTTTGTAACCCTGTTGTAACCCTGCTTCATGCCTGTCTTCTTTATTTCTTTGTATCAATTTCACAAACTCTTTCTTATCAATCTTTCAATGTTTTGTAACATTTGTTTTGTAAAGTTATTTGTAAACACTGACCTATGCTGAAGTTAATCACAACACCATACAACAAACATCCATGTTGTCCCATGTACTGGCAATGGCTGCTCACTTTCAGCAGGAGTAGAAAGTGGTGAGAAATATGCCAAGTTTCTCTTCTCGCTCACCACTCTCTCGAGTAGTCAGGCCAGTATATAGCCAGATCGCTTACGCTCGTCTCTATTCGTTACGCCACCTGATTCGAGTTTTATAACGATGCTATGATTACCAAACCCACCTGTAAAAACATTTAACCTTTCACATATCGTTATTTCGGAATTTTAAGGGGAAATATAGACATTTGTATCCACTTATACATAATAGAAAACTATTTTTGGTCTTGATTATCAACCCGTGTGAAATACGACTGGGGAATCCAGATGTTTATAAGAGATACTTGAGGTATAAACTACATGCTTGAGAAGTCAAAGCCACTGGTGTGTTTCTGACACCAAGATGGGTTGCCTCTCGTCACACAACGACCCTACTGAGATGATGGTCATTTTTAATTTCAATTTGTTCTTTTCTGATGTTCCATGCGATATAATTGTGTTGTTGATTAACGATCGTACTAACATGATGGCCACCTTTAATTTCAGTGTGTTCTTTTCTGATGTTCCCTGCGTTATAATTGTTTTGTTGATTAACAATCGTACTAACATGGTTGTCACCTTTATTTTCAGTGTGTTAGTTTCTAATGTTCCATGCGTTATAATTGTTTTGTTTGATTAAGTTATACTAGTGAAAAAAATAAAGGTTCACATCATTCACATGTTGTATCATTCGATTGGAGACGATTGTGTTAACATTCAATAGAATTACCCCTGTCTATTATTTTGGTTCGGAAATGACCTAATTTAACTGTATGGCTGTGATGAAAATTGAAGTTATATTGATTTGAACCGACAGTGATGCAATATCATGCAGTCACCACCGTTTGCAAGAAGATGCTGAAATTCTAACCACCGACCTTCAAGTCACTGGCTCAACACATTAAATTAATCCGCAGTCTCGTATTTTGTTGCTTTTTCCTTGTCCTAGTGTCGACTTTCTCGGCAAAAACAGGCAAGTCCTCAATTGTGACATTTCAATATAAATATGATAGAGTTTGGCTTGGTATTTACTCTAACTGCCTCAGGTTCATGGCCGAGTTTTCCATGTGGAAAAACATTTACGGTCTCGAGGCATGTGTATAGTGTTAGGTTGTCTCACTTCAAAACATGTCATTTATGACTTTTGACAGTGATCAAAATGTGTCAGTTCAGGTGTGTAGTTTTTTAAAAGCAATATATTCCTAGATATATAGAGCCTCTCTTTGCCGGTGTCGACAGCTTGAGCTTCCCACTCAAAGATACCTGTAGATAACGTTTTTACGATTAAATATACACCAGAATGCGATAAATCGAGTCTTTTCCCAAATAAATTTCTTAGAAAGATCTTCAGACCCGTTGTTACGGGTTTCGCACCTCTGGCGCAGACATCACTGGGTAACTGAGCCCTCCACACCTTTGGCAAAATCATAGATTCGCTTCTGTAAACAACCTTAATTATGGTTGTATTCCTGCCATGGTTGACATTGTGCGATGTACGGTATTGGGGCTTATATATAAGGCGTTTGCCACGATATCAGGTGAGGTCGCTGTAGTGTTCGACTGAATGTCCACAGAGGTACTCCAACATCGTAAACAATGATGCAATGACTTCCGTTATTGTGCATTAAAAGTAAGTAGTCTTGTACAGCGCTTCCTACATAAAATTGATCTTGTTAAAGAACATGATATAACTTTTGCCAAGGAGGAGGAAGAGTGGGAGGGGAGAAGGGGGCTTACATACCCTTTTAAGCCAGCGCCTGAGGTGAGAAATGGTTTCGAAGGCTTCCCTAAGAAACATTTTGGAGTAAAAGCTTCGATTTCGTACATTCTGGTCTATTAATTAATCATAAAAATGCTATTTTAAAAGGGATGTGAACCTCTTCTCTCTCGGTAAAGGGCGGGGGAGGAGGGGAGAGGGGCTCGGACCTCCCCCCCCCCTGGATTCGCCACTGCTATTGAAACAAAAACGTTGACAACAACTGCTTCAAACCTTGTCATGACCATTTCACGAACTGGCTCTATGGTTTGGAAGATATCATGATCCAGAAGAAGACAAAGACAGATTTATACAATCACGAACTGGCTCTATGGTTTACGCCATTGGAAGATATCATGATCCAGAAGAAGACAAAGACAGATTTATACAATCACGTGCCCCACGCTTATTTAAATCCACGAGTGAACCACATGCAAGAGAGCAAATTACGAAAAAAAAATACTTCTCCTTTTAAAATGCTTCTTATTTAAACCCAAGCTAATTGGAACACGTTAAACGCCCTCCTTTAATCAACGAGCCGCTGTCTTAAGGCTTCGACTCACGAAAAGAAATGAGCTTTCACGGCCGGGATATACACTGTAAAGTGTCAAGAGTATTTCTGTTAGTTCTAATTACTCGAGTATACAAGTGTGCACCCCGCCTTCGCTTAGCGTACACCCACACACGGATTACAAGCGAAAAAGCTTTCCTTTTTATCGAATGTTCTTTTATCTACTCTAGGTTTGCACGCCTGTGTTGTGTTCTTGCGAACATGTTTCATTTCAGGACAAGGAATTCAGATCGCTGAATCATCGTCACATCTGCATGTAAACATCTCACGTACCAAGCTCCAATACTTGTTCTGTTATAGCTTCTGTTCAACAGATCTGACGAAGAATTGAATAGACCTATAACTTTTATTGACTACCTACGTTTGTATCAAAGTAGTCCTAAAGACGTCACTGTCAGTCTAACTGTACAGGAAACTATCCCCATTTGTGGAAAGGCCCTCACTGTATATTGAAAGGTTTATCGATGTATTTATACAGGATAATCTTTTCAATTGGCCCAGTCTTTATAAAAATAATTGTTTTACGAAGTCGTTTAAGTGTTCGTTAACTCGAAATACTTGATATTTTCACCAAATCGTTAGGGAGTGACATTTGATTTTTATGCGAGTGGGGGAGATTTTTTTCTTGCAAACTATTTTGAGACAAACTACTTATTTTTAAATAATTTTAAAATGTATTATATTAAACATGACATTTAACCTTAATCTCTTCCTTTTAACTACATTGAATATTTGTATAATTACATTGTTTTTTAAACCAAACATACCTTGAATGAAAACTATGATTATTATTTTTAAGACTATTTTTTACAGGAATCTTAAACGTATTTAAAAGAGAGGGATTGAGGTTAATTGGGGTGTTTTTCTTCATTTTTCATGATATATTTCATTACGGAAAAAAAATAAAAATGTATATATCTCTTCAATCTCTTTATTTTTCTCTTGACTCAGTTATCACTGATCAAGACGTCTCAAGTCTACAGCAGTTGAAGATGCAGGGATAGAAGGTTCTGATCATGAATGAATGATCTTTATTTCCTCCAAGTAATCGGAGAGTCAGTAGATAACGTTAAACTACAAACAGGAAAACGTATTTACATTGCTTCAGAACAAGCGGGGAAAGTATCTGGAATCACAAGTACAACACTGATCTGAGATTCCACGAACTTACACATTTGGCTGTGGTATTAATAAACACTGCCCACTCGTCGATTGTCAGGTCTTCCACAATGAGCGTGATACCACCTAATAGTGTCACAATGTTATGCTCATCGTCAGGACAATCTTCAAACTTCATATATGTGTCAAGGGCCAGATTATCACACAACAATTCACTGATTGAGTTCCTCTTGTTGATCAATGTGATACAAGTTAATAATGGATGTCGGACTATATCGTCACTCTCAAAGTCACATCCTGATTCAAAGTTCAGATTTAGCATTAATTAAAAATTATCTCTCTAATACTGTCGGAGATTTGAAATTTCGGACAATGTACGCTTGAAAAATATCTGAACGCCATTGTAAACCCCGATAACAGTCAAAGAATCTGTCCATGATGTCGACAAGTTACTGAATCGGGTTGGATATTCCTCATAAAGAAGGCTGATGTGCAGACCTTAAGACTGTATATAATTACTTAAATAAATGTAAACATAGACTTAGAGATAATATTGTTCCTTTAGAAATACATATCCTCAACAAGTCGTGTACAAGGCATGAGAAGAGAGTTATATCCTAGAATAACGTCGTTCTATGTACCCGAACTCGGTGTATTGACTAAAGCCTGGTTATAAGGGAACACGTTCTGATCGGTCAAACCATAAATCTTTATTTATAGCGTTCGACAATGCTGGGATCGTTCAAGTCGGTTATTAACGTTTTTAAGGGTTTCTTCATTGATTGTCCATTTTCTGGTGCATCAGTCTACCTTGAACTCTCACCTGTTTTTCCGTTGAAGCAAAACCTAACTCTTCACAATCATATTATGATTACGATAAACACTTCAGGAGTGGCGGAAGCAACTTCAAAGTAGGGGCATGGGCTGTGACCCAAGGGTCCTGTAGAGTCTCTCGTGATATTTGAAGCAGATATGCAGATCTACCTCAAAGCACATTTAATGTCGATACAACAAAATTCATGTACGTTGTCAAAAGTGGGGGAAGAGACTCAGCCCTCACCTTGAAAACTTGGAAAAAGTGGAGGTTCTAGCCCCCCCCCCCCGTACGCTGCCCATGCACTTAATAATTGATGAGGGGGGGGGGGGGATTTTTAAATCTGCTTTTAATAAAGTAGATCGTATCTACACGTGTGGCATCCGGGAGAATCTGTGAAAAAAACCCATCCTATTTCTACTGTTGATATATCTAACTTAAATCCCAGATTTAACATGGCATTTTCGCAGAAAGTGTCGGCTTGCAAATTCAATCCATAGTGTTCTATAAACTTTCAGAATAGCTACCAGAAGAAGCTACACGCTGTACGTGAGCTGTCGTGATTACGCTGATGGTGTTATAGTGCACATTCCAGTCCAAAATATATTTGTGGCAAAATTATTTAACTTTTTTAAATTCCCGTTTCAATTAAAAAAATATGTTTACATGTGATTTGGTCATTTTCATTTAAGTAGTGGTTTCATTTAACTCGCTAATTACCCTTTCGCCTTTTCTCGGTCGTCGTTTTTTTTTTAAAAACTCTCTTTGTGTTGTCTCGTGCGTTGTCATTTATTTCGTATTGTTCTTCTTAACCTATATCATAATTATGTTTGTTTGCCTCCATAAGTCAGTTAGTGTCATTTGTCATTCGCATGTGTAAAGGTTTCACGCTTCCAACTTTAAAACAGTTAGGATCCACTGACTAAAGCCGTGAGTGGACATAATCATGTACACATTTTAAATATTGGCTTCGACCTGTTCGTCATAAAATGTTCAGAGTGAGTGATTTTTTTTATATTACGTTGTTTCCTGCAATCTTTCAGCCATATCACCATGGTGTTACCAACGTCACGTCGGTTTGAAGCTCCAATCTCCGAGCTAAAAGAAACGTAACCGGGCTGGACTCGAACCACGATTGCAAAAGCTGGGCCCACACACTATAACCACTGCGCAATCATGTGCCCCTTAAATGTTCAGAAACGTTAATCTCTTCATCGTCATCGTCTATGGCTAACTCCCCAGTAACCAAGTGGTTACAATAGCTAACAGTTGTGCTTGAACAGTAGTCTGTCTCCTATACTCTAGAGCATACAAAGAATGGAGCATGCCCAAGTTTAGATATTTAGCAAGTCTAGGAATTCTCAGCTCTAGGAATATCTCTGGGCTCCTTTTGTTATTTTTTTTTTTTAAAATGATTGTTTTTGTAGATTAAGCTTATTTCTGGGATAAATGTTGATCTACTTGAACAGGTAAAATAATGGATGTTATGGGTATTCATCATTTATCCATCTCCCTGCTCAATGTTTTCTGGGAGCAGAACCAGCACCATCTATATAGGAGGGCAATCTTGTTCCACTTCTCTCAGTCCAGAAACTGACGTTTTCTTTGCGTCAGTTGAAACGAAAAGAGTATTATGAAAATATATTGCTATGAACTGTAGGGTTTACACGCCAAACAACGACTGAAACTCGACTTATTCCGAGTATGTCTGCCATGTAAACGATTTCGCTAACAAAACTGTTTTGTTTCCGCTCTGCACTTTATGGACGAACTCGTTGATTTAAACGCATCTTGTACGTCCTGAATTCTAACTTGGAAGCGCTTTGTTAACTGTTTGCAATAAGATCGAGCTTTCACCTACTATTTACCCATTTTACAACAATCTCTGGAATCTCTCTTCCGTCTGAAGAAGGAAGGTTGTGGACAGTGAGTCAAGACAGAACTTGATATTCAGCCTAGCCAAAAGAAACGCTACAAATAAAAACATTATTCAATCCCTTTTCCAACCCCATGCGTCTTTGTATCACGGACCGTCATTTGGCTTCATCGTGCTACAACAACCCTCATTTAACTACATAGGGTATCTCTTACATATGTAACATAGGTTTCTGGACGTGTTTGGAGTTTACATGGTTTCGGCAATCTTTCAGCCATATTGCAAAAGGGTCACCTACTTCACGTCCATGTCAGAGGCCAGTCTCTGGGCTGAAAGAGGTACTCGGGCGATATCTGAACCCACAACCACCAGGGCTGGCAGATTACTGGCCCAACACGCTAACCACTGCACCATCCGGCACCACCACCATTTCAAAGTCTTCCCATCGTTGCTTTCGGACATCGATATACATTGACCAGTCGACTCGCTTTCCAGAATGACAGTAAAACCTACATCATTAAGCTCCTCATACATACAATCATATTTACTCAAAAATACTGAAAATGATGTACAACAAGCAAATAATTGGATTTACAAACTTTATTTGACAACACGCGTACTACAGTACAGCAGACCCATGATTTACATGTGTATATGATACAATTCATTATTCTTACAATGAAAGAAATTTGAGAACATTTAAATGTGCCCTTCTGTTTTACAACAAAGCCCAATACTTTTTCAACAATGAATCTATAGAAACATATTTATATTCCCAAAGATTGCATACGCCTGTAGCAAGTCTATTAAAAATTGATTATACTTAACTCAAATCACATTTTAAACATCTACAAACGAATTATTCCCAAATGTCAAGCTCAAAGACTACTTTTATTAGCAACAAAATTCCCCTAGTCGAGTTATTCAGTCCAGTTTTACGCTTATTATCGAATCCTTAAATACTGAATAAACTGTCTGTTTACCCTTATAATAATACTAAAACAGCATTGATTTTGTGAAGTATTTTGTCTACGATGTGCCTCATATAGCCTTACCAAAAGAATCAACCATTTTACTCATAATCTCAGAATATCGGGTCTATTATTGTCATGTTATCTCATAGCAATTAAAAGATAATATATTTCTTCATACATACAGACTCACAGCTGACCCATCTTCAGCATTCGTTGTACTGACTGTAAAATACAGTCGATTTTACCATTCCATCGCATGATACTTGTACCATACTAAACCTGCATTTTACTGAAAAGCTCTGGGCACTATTTTTTTCCCCAGTTTATCAAAGATGCAAGTGCATGTACTTTAACCGATTCACCAAGTTTCAATTCATACCAAAGATATTGCCAATCTACATGGAAACATGTTTCCTTTAGAGGAACTAACAAATCTGAATGAATCCATCACACCCACACCACATTACTGGGGCTACAAGCTGGTAATCATTCCCACATCGCATCTATATAAGTTCCTTTAGAGGATTACAGAAAAAAATCCAATAAAATTGTCATTTTCATGTAGATGTCACTTCATCAGAAATATTCATGCAAGCTTGTCATGGTACTTTGATCATGTTCTCTCTGTAAGTGCCCTGAATACTAGACTGAAAATAAACTTCAAGGCAGATTCATCTTATATGAATATGATCCCTATCATATTATCATACACTTCGAACGTTTAACGTCAGATCAGCTAAACTGGTGCAAACTCTGTAGGTGGACAAGTTGGCGAAATGTCAGCAAAATGTCAGAATGAGAAAGATACACTGACACAGATGCCAATTCAGCCTACTGAATATTTTGCAGTTAGAAATGCTGCCAAAACTTAGAGAAAACCAAGGATGCAAGAATCTTGAAAGACAAAGGTTTTGTCAGCAATAACTGTATTTACATCCGTTTTCCAACTTGATATATCACCAGCCTGGTTCAAGAGTTTGAGTGAGATGTATAGTCAACAGATTCCACTACTGTGCAGAATGAAGTTCACACGATCTAGTACAACATCACTGCTCACACACACGGTGTATGACTGTTATTCAGTACAACAATACAGCTTGTTACATAGATGAGACAGATATACAGAGAATACTGGACTTTAAAATGCCTGTGATGAAGTAACACTTTATTGCACCTGGCTACCTTATTATAACAACAGTCAACCAGTCCAGATCACAACATGTTAACAATAAATTAACAGATATATACAATGAATATACATTTGTATACTTGTTCCAGCTGACCTGATTATGATGACCTTATTGGACAAGAACCAACATTAAATACATATTATAACAGCTGTACAAGTACCATCACAGTCAAAATACATGAATTGTGCACAAGATAAGATTCTAAAAGATACAGTTAGTCTTAAATTCAAATTTCATATGCCATCGTTTAGAGGTCATTTTATACATGTAATTAAACACTACGTTAAATTTGCATTTTATATTTAATAAATAAACCATACAAAATTAACATGGTATAATCTCTATTTTAGGGAAATAGGGAAACATGTAAATTTGAGTACTTAACCAGTGTAGATCTATGCCAAATGTACCTGTAACGACTGTTTGGAATTTCCCCTGATGTTCAGTTTTCATCTGGCATGATGAGCAGTTTTGGGGCAAATGTAGACTTTTATCAAGAACTAAAGGCTGTAAAACTCCTTAAATATATGCATAAATCAGAGGCAGGTTATTATTCCTGGGATTATATTGTCATTCCTGAGGCAGGCCCAAGCAGAGATGACCTTGGTAGAGTAAGATGTTCGGTTTTCTATATGTCTTCACTCATGGTCTTGACATTAAGTCTATGACAAATAGTGTTACAGAACCCCAATTCAGAATCTTGTCTAAACAGCCTATCATAATTTTGTGGTCTTCAAAATCATGATTGGAAAGATAGATTTTGGATAGAGAGAGATAGGGTAGTAATGCCAAACATTTTTAATGTTCTATAATCATATGAAACAACATGTATATATGGATTTAAAGCATTTTGCTGATGTCAGTATCAGCAAAACTTAAATGCAAGAGGTAAGCCTCCATGTTGTGGATGCAGTTATGAGCTCACAAGTCAAATGCATGTGCACTTTTTTCCACCGAACAATCTTTGAGAAACAACTATTTGATGCCAATGATCTGAACTTAAAAAATGTCTCTGGCAGTATGATGAATGAACATATGACTGCCATTTAGATAATACCGCTTAACATAATGAAGTTGGAGAGCCCAGTAAAATTCTGTGGTATGATAAGAATGGCATGTGATGTTCGTAGGCAAATATCACTAGGACTTAGGCATACCAGCACTTAAATCTAAACATGCTTGAAGTTACCATGAGCGGTCCTTAACCCATGAAATTTAAAAAAGTTCTACGTAAGTCAAATTATATTTATGTATGTAATCTGGTGCATTAATATACCTAGATCAGTGTAAACTGTAAATACTGTCAGTTTTAAAGAACTTTACTTGATGATTTTAATATTTTCGTCATTTATAACTTCAATGGAAAACCTTAGTCTGCAGGTGTCTAGAATCTTAGATGCATAGGTGAAATGTGCTTTAAATGTTTACTGCACTAAATCATATTTAGAAGTACCAATACACATTTTTACTGCATGTATCCTTTCCCTCCTGCAAAGATTACTGTTAGTTAAGTCATTTCACTAGCACAGATGATGTTACAACTGTTATAATAATTATAATATGGCCACTTATATCATGCCAAACTCCATACCATGAAGGGGCATGCTCAAAGCACTTCACATTATTACCTGGTCATTCGAACACTGTACATTCAAGAGCAAATCTTTTGAGTAAACAACCCAAGCTGCCTGTTAGGCACTTCAAGGTTAGCTTTCACAACTACCATCACATTCCGACCAGGTACCCAATTTCAGCTGGGTGGACTGAGGCAATTACGAGCAAAGTCACTTGCCCAAAGTGATACCACTGACATAGTCAGAGTCTCAGTGCGAGGCAGGGGCAAACCCTTGAAGGCCTGGAAGCTTTCCAACGCCAACCAATCACCCATCCAACTACTCTCTGGGTTCGACGTTTCTTAACTTCGCAAGCTCATGACCTCCGTGCGTTTGCACGAGACCAGCTCACCCCATGTACATTTACAAGCAAACTATGATGATCATCAAACATGATTTATAATCTTAAACTCAGATCTAAATATTCAGATTGGTCCTCAGTAACGAATGAATGGCTTTGCGTTTAAAATGGCTTTCGACAAATTTCCATCCATATCACAACAGTGATGAAGTCAGTGCCAGAATTCAATTTCCAGGCTGAAAGAAAGGTACATTGGCAGTGGAAGCAGGGGGTTAGGGAGGGTCTCGTGCCCTCCACTTTTTGGGGTAAAAATTATGCAGTATGATGCTGAAATCGTCTCAGGTTCACTTTCTAATTAATATGAACCAAAACTCATTCAATTATGTCAAGATGAAAGTGATATTTGGTTAGCTAAACTGACATCAAAGAGTCACAGACTTCACAAGGAAATGCATCCTCTGCCAATGGTTCCTTCATATGCCATGTTTGCACTCCTATTCACGATAGTCATTTTGTGTGCATGGAAAGACCAAATCTGCTAAATATAGCCAACCAATAAAATGTGGCATTAACTGCACAAGTGGAATAAGCAAGAAAAGTCACTTTCGATAAACTTAGTCACATAACATCTTTACTTCACAGAGTGTTAAGATAGATGCGCCACATGATTGGACACAAGCTTTCACTGTGGAAGCCTCACTGACTGATCAAAACACCGACCTAGAGACGATCGTTCAGCATAAGAGTGCATCCAGGGCATCTGAGTGAGCCATTGGTGGAAGTATATACCCTGGATTTTTGAGGATGAAGGAAATGATATTGCGAAGCATCCAAGAGGACTTGAGCAGTTAGATGTTACATGAGAGGTATAAATATCAGGATCTGACTTCACTTACACCAAGATGTCCTTATGACAAGGATAATCAGAAACAGTATGTTGGGTTCATAGTTCAAAGATCCCAGGAGAAGAGGTGATGCTTTACCAGCATATCTTTAACACCCTCGCGGAATGGTCGGTAACCGTCGCTGCGTTTGGGTAATTCCCAATCTTTGGACAAGTTAAAGGAAAACTGGGCAAGAAGCCTGAAATAAACAAGCTAATAAGTATCTTGATCCTTGACCTGGGGAACAAACTTCAAGGGTAAGTCAAAGCATTGAAGTTAAGCAATAGCATACACGATTTTGCAATTTACAGTTCAACACTTTTCTGAGAAAAGGGCACAAATGAATTTGCAGTATCTATGCAACAATCACAATGACCATGCAGAAGGACATAAAAAATAATGTGCATCATACATTTGCAAACTTGGTATAATTGGGGTCAAACAAAACTGTTAAAATGACATGATGAATAAACAGAAGCATGAAATGAGATCCCAATCAGACATTTATTTACCAAGGATATAGGCACTCACTATTTGCAACTGGTTTAGGGTTATCATTAACAAGGCTCCAATTTACTTAAATCCATTTTCATGAAATTGTTCACAATGTCGATGATTGTCTTAAGTACTTGCCAAAATAACTGAGATGTTGAAGAATCCTGGATGTAAATCATTTTTTGCTCTAATAATTTTCAAATTTTGAGTGTCTTGTAAAATTCAAAATGCTGAAACAAATTCAGGATAGAATTCATGACCCCATGTTAAGTAACTTTGAGTGAGTGAGTGAGTGAAATGTTGCTTAACGTTGCTGTGGGCAGTATCGTAGCCATATCACAACTCTTTGAACATGATGATGATGATGATGATGATGATGATGACGACTTAGAAAGAATTGATGAATGATTATTTCTTGTATGTCTCTCAGCAATATCTTCCCCAGTCCATAACTCCCTATGATGTTAAAGTTCCAATCCCCAGTCTGAACAAAAATGAGCAGACCTTGATGGCTACATTGAAGCCTGATGCAGATATTATCCAGCATGCCAGGAAAAAGGGCTGCTGATGATGATGATGACTGATGATGACAATCAAAGATTCAGATAAGCCTTATCAATGTTAACCAGTTCAGTTCAAATGACAAACAATACACATTCACAGTTACATTAAACAATGTTGGTTCTTACAAATACAGCGGTGAAGGTTCTCATGCAGTCACAACACGAAGATCACAAACTCAAGACGACCACAACATTGGGTTAGCTAACAATCACAAGTGGTGCCCACAACATGAGGCAAATGTGCAACAAAGGCATTCTCCAAGATTGGCCCTGAACACATCACAGGTCCCAACTGAAGAGGTGGTGTTTTATCAGCATATCTCTCACTCCTTCCTTCAGCTTGGCAGGGGACGGTTTATGGTTAAGCTCCCAGTCTTGGGACAGATTAAATGCAAAGTGAGCCAAAATTCTGTAATAAACACCAACTGTTAATATTCATTGTCCATCTCATCTCACCATTTGGAGGTTTACATGGTTTTTGGCAGTCTTTCAGCCACATCACCATGGTGTCGGTGTTGGGCCTCCTGTCTCTCCCAGCTGAAAAAGAGGTGCCCGGGTGGGACTCAAACCACAACTGCCAAGGCTGGCAGATTGCTGGACTGATGCGCTAACCACTGAGCCATCATGCGCCCCTTATACACTGTCCAGGAGACCAGACCTTTTTAAAAGCTTATATGCAATTATGTAAAAGATAAAAGAATTTAAATATTGCATATTTTGCATTGAATGCAAGAAATAAAGTGAATTTATCCCCTAATCCAGAGTATTCAAAATTTTTGCGAGAAAAAACAAGCTGTGAGAGGCATCATCTGTAGTGTGAGCTGATAATGTGGCAAGCCAGCATTGAGTATTTGAAAAACACCTGAGAAATTGAATCAATTTGGCAAACAAAATTTCAAAATTATTTTTTTGGTTACGCCAAAAGATCAGCTGACACTAGACAATTCAAACAAATTTGGAATGGAAAGGATTAAAGAACTACCCCACTTTTTCAAGTATCATGTCCTTCACCTGCCTGTGTTCAGACGAACATATGCCTTTCTACAACAGCACAAACACAAACACACACCGACAGGTAACTACAGTTGCCAGCTAAACAGGTGATAGGTAACCAGGATATCCCGTGCACTCTGTACGATAGCAGACTCCACTTTGTCACGTTGGGAAGAACTAAGTTCAAAACTAATGGACAATTTGAAGGCTAACTTGCAGAGAAGCCTGAAACGCAAAACAATGTGTAGGCTTGGTTATATAACATACCACTCTTTGTGTATTTAACACAGAAATCAATCCTAAATTGGTTAGATTTTGACTAGACACCTAGGAAAGAAGTTCAAGAAGGTATTAATCATGAAGGAATCACCATTTTCAGATTTATGGAAGCAGAGGGAAGCTGTTAGATTGATTGTTGCTAGTATTGAAACAGTATGCCAAAGCCAAGACTAATCAGAGAGTTATCATGTTAATAGGATACGTTAGCTGCTTTGCTTATCTTAACATTAGCTGTCTTTGGATGCCAGGTTTGACTGCCAAGATACACTACATTCTTATATAATTGGTATCTGGTAAAAGATTAGATAACTCTACCTGTAGAAACTGACTTACACAAGTTGTAGAGCAGCATAGATCCTTAAAATATCAAGGCTTATCACGGCGACATAACTGAGTGCATTAAAACTGTTTTCTCATTATTCAAATAGTTGGAAATATGTCATGTTTTCAGATGCATTAGTTGGAGATTTCAAGAAGCTAAAGAAAACTAGATGAGTTTCCTCGGCAGATGTCTTTGACGTCGGAGTGACAGATGATAAAGTCTTGTATATATAAGTGACAATCACTTTAAACTGTTACAAGGCTAAACTCTTTATGCTATGTATGCTTTAATAACATTTATATTGGTCTGTGAATCATCTCTTGTACTGTATCATATTCAGATTACATTGCCATTAAACACATGCCCTTGAAACTCCTTTAACATCTAGACTGATGGAGATAAAATATTACTTCAAGGTTTTTTCAAAGACGCGATCCAAAAACACCATTATCATGACACTTGTCATTTTTTTTTTTATCTTGACAATGAAACCGCTGCTAAAGGCTTTAAGTCTCTTGGTAACAACCAGGTAAAGGCTGTAGCTATGGTCTGCTTCAGAATCTGTTTCTTCCTAAGTATAACTTTCAATATGTTAGTATCTCCGTCATATTTACACTACTCTCTAAGTCAATAATGAGCATTGCAAGTGTCACATATGTCGAAACTTAAAACAGGACAATCAGTGTCAAATTTATTATTGAAAGCTTCCATATCAACTGCCATAGTCTTGTCAGCCTATCACTTACATAGTTACGTTGTTACTATCCAAACGGTCCGCAACAGGCAAGATACTTACTCACATTTTACTTTATATCTCCATGTTAATTTTGAAAAAATTATTTTACTTGTCATGTTAGATAATTTTCTTCGTATTAAAATAATACTTTTGTCGATGTTGCTAGATCAGTGCCAAAAGTTTGAATAATATGACTATGTCTGGATGGCTAATAAAAAATGATGTAAATTCTTATTACTATCATTGATAAAAAGCAAAAATATTTTTAAATAGGAGGTTTTCACTTAATGAGTGTATGAATATTAGACATGACCATATTATTCTAGTATGTTTGGGCCAATCTAAGACTTTTTTTATTGGACTGTGACTTGGTGGAATTCTAAGAAATACATTTTTCAAAAGTGTGCAGCATGCAGATAAGCTTGACAGGCATGCAATGCAGACCCAAAGCACATGAACGACATTTCAAGAAGAAACAACAGTTATATACATATACTACTCAAAAGAAGTCAGGGGTCAGACATAGTGAGAGTGAGTAAGTGAAATTGATTTTTACATTGCAGGGGGCAATATTTCAGCCATAGCGCAATGTGATGTGCAAGAGGCACATCAGGA
>JAUELE010150731.1:0-13991 GCA_031471655.1 Diodora aspera
TAATGCAGGCTAATAAAAATATACTAATATTGGAGTATATTTATTATTTATACTTAGCCTGCATTACAAGGATGTATGGCCCACACAACCTCCCCTACACTCCTGGTTGTCGCAGAAGATTCTAGATGTTACGAAACCAGGAAAGAGGAAGTCACGTTGTGGTGACGTCACAATCTCGGGCCGATGGTGCATACGCGAGAGGTGTTCCTGGGATTCCGGCTAGTAATAATTATTGTCAGTTTCTATGTTAAAGCTCAGAAAATATTCAAAGACCTGGAAGTTTTGTTTCGCATTCCAGGTAGAATTTTTAACCTCTGACCTCTCTTCGCTGTAACCAATCGACATGGCGATTCACCGGTTTTCTGCTGCACTTTCAGGAAGTTGCTTTTCATTGACCTATCAGTTGATTCACTCATTTTCTTCTTCAGTTCTGCCGAAAACTGTTTAATTTCCGCCAATATACAATGTTTTTACAGTAACTAGAGTTCTAGCGATCTTGAGTGCACGAAAATTGAACTCCGAAAATATGTCCCATGTATGATTTGTGCGCAAATTGCAACCCGCAAAAATAAGTGATTTTACAGTATTAGAAAAACGAGACTGTCCGGATAAACGAGGCTCGCCTGTTCGACTGTTCATGGGTCTGCAGAGATGCCAACCCTTCCGATTTTGGCGGAATCAGTCCGAAAATAAGCAATAAATTTCACCATTTGAATCGAAGTCAAATTGATTCCAACTTTTAAATACATTTTCACAAATATTTTTACTGATAGATTCACCAACTTGCAAACTTGTTGTTTTTTGCGAATACACGAGTTCCTTGCCATGAAAACCGAATCCTAAATCAGTTATAATATTGTGATCAGTGAAGCATACATCCTTTATTCAAACCGGTTTTGGTTCCAATACATTTCTTTATGACTTGGCGTTGCAAGAGATACTCACCTTGGAAAAACCAGTTTCGGTTGGAAATTAAAATGGCGCTCGATGTGACAAGTCTGCCGTTGTTAATCAAGCTTCGTCTGCTAGAGGGGTCTTCACTTTAGATTAAATTTCTGAAGCATCATGGAATCGGGTTATGACAGTGATTTAGGGCATCTGTTGAAGAAGAAAATTGATTCAAATTAAAATGGTGCTCGATGTGACAAGTCTGCTGTCGTTAATCAAGCTTCGTCTGCTAGAGGTGTCTTCACTTTAGATTAAATTTCTGAAACATCATGGAACCGAGTTATGACAGTGATTTAGGGCATCTGTTGAAGAAAACTGATTCAACATATGAAGAGCTCAGACGCATAAACCTATAAACGCCACTCTGACGAAAATTGAGTTATTGCTACCAATCAAATGCTTGCAGTGTCTAGTATACACGTACAAAATAATTTTTATTCAATTGTCAATAGATGCGAAGTTATAAGCGCATGTAGTTTCTGTTTGTGTGCAAAAACCGATAAGCGCCACGCTCAGCTAATCAGATACGGCTATTTGGTCACGTGACAACAATGGCCGTATCCATAAGTAAAGCGTTTGATGTTCGATTACAGTAGCGTATTTTCCTCTACAATGGATGACTTCAATGAAATGTCAAAATAAATGACTCACTCACCCTGTGGAAGGAAAAAGTCGTGTAAGCCAGAGAATTCTGCTCGTTTAAGGCAAAACACATTGGATATTCGGGCGATTATTAAGCGTATTCCGACAATTGCCTGCTGCTCTCTATCTACGTGTTTTAAATTCATGTTTTTTTCTGCTTGATTTATGCTTTTTAATTTTGTTGCCATCTCGTTTTCTGAAATTTGCACTTTTTGCATGTTGATTTTAGGACGTTTGCACAAACATGCAAAGTAGACTTATCGGTTTTTGCATCAAAATACATTTAAAAATAGCCTTATAAAATGTATTAATGAAGTTAGATTTGTGAAACTCGCTGCGTACCATCTCTGATTTATAACCAGTTTGTTACAACATTTGCAAAATTGAAAAACATTAAGAAAATTACGCAAAAATTAAAACCTATTTTACTCAAAAAAGTATGTCGGATGGACATATCGGTTTTTGCATCTGAACTCTTCATGTACACAAGGGAACTGTATGTTGGAAATATACAAATGCCAAACATAAAACTACAGAAGCACTGGCTTCAAATGTTCTTTGCTGATACCGTGGCTCATTGTGAATGCAGAAATACAACAGACAGTTACTTTACTGGACTTGGCCTGGCTTCGAAACTGCTTTCGAAAATAATTACCTATTGGCACCTTACGAAATGAAACTGAGATCCAAGTCAGCAAAACACGTTCAGTTGGAACAGCATTGTTTGGTTGAGGAAAGAGGAACTGTTGGAAATGAAACTACAATAGTACTGGCTTCAAATGTTGTTAATTTTGTCTTGCTGGGTGTACTACCACAGCCAACGCTTGCTTTACTTGCTTACAGTTCGCACAGCATAGTTCGGTTTCGATTGAGACAAAACATAGTACATGATGAATGAACCGGTAATGCCGGTGGAAATATTGACTACAATGTCTCAATGGAAACCGAATTATGCTGGGAAAACGATGAACAACACATCTGTTCATATCTTAGCAAAGCAAACTCATGTCATTAGTTTGCTTTGATAAAATGAGAATAGAAGTGTTGTTCATCGTTTTCCTATACCCACAATGACATATTTGATCCAAAAGTGACAGGTCAGACTATATTGTATACAAAATCAAACACACCGAGTTGTTAAGACAACTGATCAGTTCTGACACGCCAACAGTGTCCACAGAAACACAAGATGACATCTGCCATATTTGATTGACCTATTGCATTTAGGCGGCATCAATTGCTTTGTAGCCCACATTCAGAATGATCGATTCTTATAAACGAAGAAAATGCCTTTACAACCTCGGTTGTGATTTGGTCAAATCATTGAGAAGAGGGCTAATCTTACATCCTTGACGTGTTAATTTTGTTTCTGAACGTTGCGATTTCTTTCTGGTTGAATCAACGTCACATTTCTCAGCGGCCTACACCCCACCTTCTCTGATTATGATTAACATTGATAAACGAGGCTGTTATGGGTGATAATGAAAAAACAATCCAACAATGCTGGTGTTAGAGGACCAGTGGGTCCACAGATACATGTACGATGACCCACTTTCTGCTATTTGGTTTTGAATACACAACATTTAATTGGAGATTTTAGAACTCGGGTATTCGGTTAGAACGCGTTATTCGGTGATTTGACCTGAAATACGACTTTTGTACCGAAATCAGTATTCATTTGAAAACAATTATTGCAAAAAACTACAAAACAGGTTGGGACTGTTTTAGTGGATCCCGGGGCACCCATGTCATGCAGTAGCGTTGGTAAAATGGGCCATGCATTTCAGGGTTAATATTGGCAATATGACATTGTGATAAGTGACATCGACATTACTTGAGCCATTAATGAAGGATCCCCGACCAGAATTCCCGGTGTCGACTCTGAATGCAATCCAAACAGTTGTATCTTCTGTTGCCTCACGTTTCTTGCGACGTCCTTCACATGGCTGAAACATAGTACATGATGAATGAACTGGTAATGCCCTGGAAGTATTGATTACATGGAGTGCTATTGAGTATAGCAAAGTCAAAGTGAAAAGTTCAGTGAAACTTGGGTTATCTTTGTTGAACACCCACAATGACACTTACTGGTTCGTTGTTGTGCTTGGCTGGCCTTCTTTTCGGAAATTAAGGGAAAAAGTATTTCAACTAAGGTGACTATGTCCGCCGCAGCAAATTTGAAATATTTAAAACAACAACAGACGTGGCTAATTAGTGACAGCACACAGTAAGCTAACACTGAGATGTGCAACAACCTATGTGCTCTGTGGAGGGATTGCTAACAGAGGTGGTAATCGCATTACAATCAAGTTGTGACAAAGTTACACATGTTCCAGCACATATAGAAAACCTTATGATCTTGCAAATGAAGTAAACGTCGTCATTATCAACTGATGTATGCCTGCTCTGTACACGTTTGGGCATCATCAATGTACAATATGGTACCAAATATGAAAACAAACAACATTCTTAAAAACTCAGTTCTTGCAAAATCACATTATAATCAGGTTTCGAACTTGAAAAGTAGGTCAAGGTCACAAGAATTGACTAGTGTCAGCGCATTGTTTATGTAGACCAAAGAACTGAATAAGAAAGAAAACAATGTAGCAGCTCTTGAGGAACGTCAACAGTTCGTGTTCAGTTGCACCTAACCTTGCAAATTATGGTTGTGTTACAATTGTGACCTTGAAGATGAGGTAAAGGTCATCATAAACGACATGTGTCTAAGCATTCCAGAAGTAGACCTTGAAGACAAATATGAACAGACTCTGTCTATTAGCTCTTGAAATATAATGTGAACACCAACATTCCACGTTTTATTGTCCATGACATTGAAGATTAGGCCCACGTTAACCAAGTCAAATATGAATGAACTATGACCATATGATATCGCGTTAACACTAAAATTTCACAATTGTCTACAATGACCATGACAATCTGAAATCAGCTGGTATCTGTTCATTCCCAAACTAGACCATTGTGAAATGAGAAACAACATATGACTCTTTCTTCGCGTTAACACCACAGTAATTATTACACATATTCAATTGCTGGTAGTATTGAACATAGCGCCAAGGTAAGAGAACTCAACTGGCGCCTGCGCATCACTAAACTAGGCCTTTGGATGAAATATAAATGAAGCTTGTTGATATTGCGTTAATGCAAAACATTCCATAATGACCATGGAAATTTGGTCAAGATCACTAAAATCGACTGGTATCTGCGCATCGCCACAGTAGACTTTGGGGCCAATGATGAATGAAATTAGTCAATTTATTCTTCAGACAATGCGTTATTAACAGGCGGGAGGGACTAATGGACGAACGGCGCTGAATTCTATGTTCCGGTTGACACGGTGGCGGGGAACAATAAATGAAGAAGCACACTACGATACTGACGGCTCTGGGATATAGGGCATACCGTGTAAGATTGCTGAATCCAGTTTGATCGGGCGTGTTTACTTATCGAAATTTCCATTTCTAATGGCTCGGATCCATCTTTCTGAAAGCGATAAATGGGAGATCGGTGGTGTGAGAGAAGCGTCGTTGCGGGAGAATGCCGCCCAATTCAGCGTTGC
Organism: Diodora aspera; assembly: GCA_031471655.1. NCBI lineage: Eukaryota > Metazoa > Mollusca > Gastropoda > Lepetellida > Fissurellidae > Diodora > Diodora aspera. The sequence continues at coordinate 5,168 of JAUELE010150731.1, forward strand.
AAACAGTGCTGTCAGGAGGCTGTTGAAGAAACACCGTCGGACCAGCGGTGTGAAAGTGGTTCAAGGTCAAGATCGAAAAACGAAGACAAGAGATAGAGCAGACCGTCGGCTACTGCAGATGGCGCTGCAAAATCCATTAATTCCTGTCTGCAAATCGGCTTCGTCAGCGGTGGATACAGTTAACTGCCGTGCATGTATCACGAGAACTGGTCAACAAGCGGCTATTTGCTGGCGGAGTGAGGGCTCGCAGAAAGTGAAGAGACCCAGTTTGACTACCATCTATCGTCGTAATCCTCTTGTGTGGGCTCAGAAGCGGCAAAACTGGAATCTTCGGACATGGCGCCATGTCAACTGGCCAGACGAGTCCAGGTACCTTTACGTCGTTGATGGCCGTTTACTGGTTTGACATCTCTCCAATACAGTACTTCCTCAAAACGTTATCCCAACAGTGGCAGGCGGTGGTGACTCAGAAAGTGGATGTCAAGTTGGTTAGGGGAACTATGAATGGTGAGAAATATTGACGTGACATTTTGCAGAACACACTGATGTCGTTCATTCAAGTCAATTCACATGTGGCACACATCTTCCAGGATGATAATGCTCGTCTACATCGCATTGCGAATGGTAACATAGTTACAACAAGATCTGCAAATTGAATACTTCCTTGGCCCAGTCACAGTCCGGATCTCAACGCTATCGAACACGCGTTGGATGCCATCAGTCGAGCTGGCACACGCCGTTCTTAACAAATGGAACAAAATTCCGATGGACTTTCTGCAGAAACTGGTGCGCTCCACGAGGAAACGTTGCCAGGAGGTGATTTAGAAAATGAGTGGGTACAACCATTACTGACTTGTGTTGGGGACTATTTTCTTCACCTAATCTGACAGCATCCGAGCGACATGTTCTCCGTGTTTCTAATATGTCTTGTAAAATTTCAGGAAAATTGTCTTCAGGCTATTGCAATACCTTTTAAGACCTTTTTGCTCGATTTTTGATCGAATGTTCATTTGTTGATTAAATTTGTTGATTAAATGTATCTTTCTGTTTGATGTTTTGTTAATGCTGTCACGAAATCACAAATGACGCATTTGGACGGGGCGTCATTTGTGTTTTCTTGACAGCATTAACAAAAGTTCAAACAGAAAGATACATTTACAAATAGATTTTTGCAACTGAGCAATAGAACCTAACAGCTTGATACTGCCTGAAATTACCGGTGTTGCTTCAAGTTTGACTATCAGTATGTTGGTGATACACTTGCTAGATATTGCCCCAATATGATGAACGAAAACGTACCACATCACAGGATGTACTGTTAACACAGATTCGGAGAGTAATATAAGTGACAACTCGGTCGGACGACGTGAAGGCCATGGCGTTGTAGGTGAAGTTGACACTGCCCATCATCCCGTAGCGTATCGGTCCCAGAATTCCGGTTGTTGCAGGTACTCTGCATCTGGAACAAAGTTGTTTTTGTGTTGTGTTCATTATGTGAACCGAGTTTGTACTAGACGCTGAAAAATATCTCTCACTCTGACTCAAAACCGTTAAAGCTAGCAGATTAGTGTGGCCAGCGTGCTTCTACTCTGCCTTCCTTCGAATTCTCGACTTCATCTGATCCACCTAGCTCATTCAACTCTCACTAATGAAAGTGTATACTGGTTCAGTTCAAGGTACGTATATACGACACCTTCCAATCGTTTGTTTTTGCGTTTAAATTATGCAAGGAACGGCGGTGGAGTGACTTCACTGGGTTATAGGGCGCAGTCATGCCGTTTGTGCATATTCATGCAGGTAAGTATCAGGGATTCGTTAATCGTAGCTACTCGTCTCTTTCCCTGACCGGACAGAGGACTCGTATGCCTCTCGTCAGCCGACATGCGAGAAACTTACCCCTGGCAGAGGAAGGACAATCGTAATGGGCCTTTACGGATTAAGCTGAGTTATTAGCAAACGAATTCGTGGTGCACGTTCAGGACTAATACGACCAAATGGTTCCATTTAGGGTTGGTTTAAAAACAAATAGTTCTTTGGATGTTCTATTAGAACACAAAAGTACTTATCGGTTACGTCTGTAATTGTATGACTGTTGGTGTATAATATACTAGTACTGAACCGCAAAAGAAACGCCACCCCATTTGATCGACGTATTAACATTACCTCTTTCGGAATAAATGAATATTGAAGATAAAAAACAAAGCATATTACAATAAAATCAATCACCCATGGGGTAAAACAAAACCAGGGAGTAATATTAAGCTATGTCTACGTGAACTTTGTACTTGATCGACGTATTTATCTGATTGTATAAAATATATGTATTTAAATAAAAACCTTTGAATAAAAGCACAACAAAACAGATACTAAAAGCTTTATAAATTATATGAAATTAAATAAACCACCCATCCTCCATCGGACCATGTATACTAGGATACAACAGTACGATACATAAATACAAATATCGATAGAGAGACGGGTTGATGGATAGATACAGGTAGATGCATCTAGGGGGGGGGGGGTGAAACCTGTATACATGTAGTTAAATTCGATGCACATTTTTATGATTATAGTGAACACGATTCGTCTTCGGTTTCCACCATTTTTTTCAGAGATGGTTGAAAAATGTGATGTTGATATAAAGTCGTGGGTACCAATATTGTAAGCTGTATATGGGAGGTCGTTTATTGTAGGTTCTCAGGCGAAGCGATAGGACAAATGAGGTAGAAAGGATTAACAAATTATAGTCGACATATGATGGGGCATTAAACTCCTACTATTGCAACAACTCTCCCACCGCTCAGAAGCTGCTGATGTCAATACTATCATCTTAAAACAAAGATAGCTTGCTTCCAGTCCTTACTGCAATACTCCCCAACAGACTCTTGTCTTTTGATAGGAACACCGTGTATGTTTTGAGGGATGAAGGACAGGAGGAGGGGGAGGGGGTAACTCTAAACTAGAGGGGGTAATTTGAACCTAGGTTACTATTACCGGAGGGGGTAATAGTAAACGGGGGGTAATAGTAAACTGTTACACCGGTCCTTATTAAAGAAGTACCATGATTAAAAGAGAGAATTTAGTTCAATACATGTGTAACTGAAGGGAGACATCATTGACCTGGTCCTTATTAAATTAAAGAAGTGCCGTGATTAAAAGAGAGAATTTAGTTCAATGCAAATGTAACTGAATGAAGACATCATTGACCTGTTCCTTATTAAAGAAGCACCTCTACGAAGAGTAACATCCAGCACTAAAGACAAAAGTCGATCATTGAGGAACACAGTTTCTTTGCTGCAGCAAGAAATACTTATGGACAAGGTTGTGGGTCAAGGACTATGGCCATTAAGTAGATTAAGTTCATCGCTTATTTACCAACGTTGATCTCAGCTGCTGGAGAAACATCTGTGATCACATTCCCATTAAGGTATATATTATTGCCACTGTAAACAAGGCCTCACTAAGAGTTCATCAACGCACCTGTTCTTCATTGCAACGTGTGTTGTCCACTGAAATCCATCAATTAGTAGGATATACATGTATGTAGGAGGTGAGTTGGCCTCGTGCAACGCAAGGTAACGAGCTTTCGAAGTTGCGCAACGTCGAGTAGTGTGGTGATCGCCTAGCGTTGGTCAAGGGTTCGTCTCTGCCTAACTATGTCAGTAGTGTCACCTTGGGCAAGAGCGTTTGCTCGTAAATTGCCTCACTGTACTCAGTTGAATTTGGGTATCTTGTCGGAATGTGATGGCAATTGTGAAATTTAACCTTCTAGCGGCTAACAGGCAGCTTGGGTTGTATACTTCCTGGGAAGTTGAGAAATGCTCTTGATTGTACTTTGTCCGAATGACCAGGGTAATAATGCGAAGCGCTTCGAGGCTACCCCTTTATGGGTGGAGTTTGGCGCGATATATATGGCCTCATTACTAGTATGATCTGATATTGATAGGAACACACAGGATATCGCGTGAAGGCCACGTTGGTGTATGTACGTCTCTGTGCGTATACAATGATTGCACTAAAAGTTTAACCGAGTGCTGAAAACAAAATGCATCTACTATTAGAGCTCTGCATGTCTCTCTTCATGTGCAGTGCCGCAGCTGGAGGAAAGTAGTCCGTTTAATTGGAATGTATTGAATAACCTTCCGTAGTCATTTCAAAATATCATCTGGAGTAATATGAGGTTTACAGTGTTTATTTCATTGACGAACATGTAGTATTGTCTATTCTGTTCAAAGGAAAGCAAATCCAATGATCACAATTATATGACACAGTCGAGCATCATGTAAAACCAATCTAATTTCAGTTTGCTAGTTGTCTGGACGACAAACTTGTATGAACTGAGAAATATAATTATAAGTTATTATGAGTTATAATTGAGAAGTTATACTGAAAATGTAAAGTATTTTCACACATTTACAACTTCTTGTTTTAATGTGATCAACCAGAAGGTGTCAGCCCTTTCACCATCATCAGAAATCAATTCGTCGTCTATCCTGTCATCTCCAAATGTGAATAAGGACAATCAGCCTCCACTACTAACACCGGTTTTCACACGCATTTTGCTGATTGACGGCAACTATACAGATAGCTGTTTTGTTACTTCCTACTGGTAATACGCATTTTTATCAAGGGATTCCGAAATGAAGAACTTAATGTCTGACACTTTACAATATGTATTTAGTTAATGAAGCGGCAATATAATATTGTGAAATAAGTCCCAGCTTCTTCATTTTTTTGTAAATCAAGTAATTACAAGTATGTCCTGTTGTGTTAGTAATACGAAGCAAGAGCAAGAAGATTATTATCTCATTTTAAAACAACCAATGCAAATTATTAAAACAAAAGGAATCAGTAGAAATATTGTTTCATGGAATGCACAAAGGATGTCAAGTATTTTAAGATTGATGGAGAAATATGTTGCCATAAGGCAAATAGATTGATTAAGATTTAGTTGAATGCAACAACACACATTGGGTCAGGGAGGGGTCATTTTATTAGGTAGGTGAGCTGGAGCATTTTGAAAATATGAAAGTTTGCCGACGATGTTTTTGAGGAAATTAATTAAGGTCCGTGATTGCATGAACCAAAAGGGAAACATAAATGGATTGCAGATTCATTTTTCTTTTGGAGTTTATAATTATGAAATGTATCATGAAAAATCTCAATCTTCCCCTTTTAACTACATTTTATATTCTTGTAAATACATAACAAAGCAAACGTACATGTAGCCAGAATAAAACATTCAATAAATAAATAATTTGTCGGCAATTAACACAAAATAGAGATGAACAAAATAGTGTGCAGGACAACCTTCAAGAAAAGCTTAAAGTGGGCTGGATAGAGGGCTGGTGGTGAGGAGGGTGAGCGTAACCTTCTTGTCCGTTTCTTGCCCGACCCGAAAGAGTTTAGGTCCTGTGAGGTCCAATTACTCCCCAGTAAACCCGACAATAGAAAAACAACTATTTTCACTCTAGATCTGCTGTTGTGCGAATCTTCAGCATTATTGCTCCAATCATGAGCGTTATTGCCCGAATCTTGAGCGTTATTGCCCAAATCATGAGCCTTTTGTCCAAAGTTGGGATTGTACACCTATTTTGTATGGTCTTAATAAAAGCTATTACCATACGTCAGACGAACCTACTTAAGAGGTAACTTCATACATCAGTACGATGTTAACTGTGCCATAAATGGAACAACTACCAACATGGTTAATGAGGTTATTCACTTTAGGATACAGAAATAAACTGAGTTTGTAAAATAACACATTATATACATGTATAAATGCTTGATAGAACATACAAATGCATCCTAAAACATTTGCATTATCAACGTCAAGGCCGTATAAGGTAAAATAACATATACGAATTGGATATTGCAGTGTAAATAAAAAGTATAGGAAAGCTCGGTGTACACTGAGATGTTTTTAAATGAAATCAAAATGCAATATAATCTTTACAGTTTGTTTACTGTGTTGGGACCACATACAAGTATATTTTAACTCTATATGTTCATGCTAATTATCATTGTCACTCCCATATAATAGAACATATAAGCATTTGGAGACGTGATGAAAAGCAGACAATAGTTTCTTAGATGCACCAAAAGATTTAGTAAAACAATAACAATATCAGATAAGAATCTACCAAATAAAAGATCCACGAAGTTTCACCATGATATTATTGTCATAAAACTGATATTGGGGTGACAATAACAGTTATTCTACTCACAAAGATTCCTAACACATCACCATGTGACAGACACCATGCACCATGACGACCTTATGCTGTCTCTACAAAGGATTTACTCAGCTTATTTTACATTGCCTTTTGCCCCCATTATGAAGGTTATATCGGCGACGAATAAGAAACACTCTTTCAGAATACAGCTACAGAATAAGCTTAAATTTGATTGGCTCTCACGACTTAAGAATCTTTGGCCGCAATACATCAGTTTGTAGTGATGGTGCAGGAGAATTGTTGTTGCTCATGGCAAAGTTGACGAGACTCATCCTCCGACTTATGCATATCTCTACAGCCAGGTTAAACGGAGTAGAGAACGGTTTCCATAATATTCAATATGACATGGTGACCATTTGGGCTCAACAAGGCGTCCTTAGACTTCTCATGAACACATTACTTTTTCCCAGTACAAATGTTTTGTCACATTAATTCCTGTTTGCAACAATGCAACATGATTACTAGTCACTTGTTGAATCATGGACCATATCATAGTATAGCATAGTCTTCCATTCTGACTGTTCTGTTGCCTGTTGTGCCCTATAGGAGCGACCGTGGTACTTAGGTAGTGGTTGGATCCGAGATCTGGATTCTCTGTCGGCAGAATCTCCCAAAGCACACATTTGCCTCTTTATGTAGCTACTGAAAAAAAAACAAAGGAAGTTTTTAATAGTCGGTTGGATAACTCACTGTACAGAACAAAAGGTTGTGGATTCGAATCTCACCAGGAAACCTGACGATGCTTCCTGTTGACTTTGTGCTTATCCAGAGGTCTGTTTAGGGGAGGAAGGCAAAGAACGCGCAAGGGCTTCTAGACCAATCGGATAACTTCAATTTTACGAGGCACGAATCAGATCACGTCTATAATACGAGGTGCACGGTACGCCTTGCTTCCTGAACGAGCCTAGGGTCTCACCATTAATTCGCAGCCTTAACCGCGCCAAGTCTTCAAGCTCCTTTGTAAATATACTGTCGGGGTCAGAAATATTAGACATAGTTGTAGCGTCTTTAATTCGCAACGTTTCGGCATACGTTCTTGTGTCGGGGTGGGGGTGCGGGATGGCGCAGTGATCAACGCGTCGGCCCAGCAGTCTGCCAGCCTTGGCGGTTGTTGTTCGAGTTCCACTCGTTCAGCCCCAAGAGGCAGGAACCCTGTTGGTGAATCCGTGCATCGTAATGTGGCTGAAAAATTGCCTAAAACTACATAAAACCCCGAATCACTCCCTCTTGTGTCGTTATCACCCATAGAACAGGATGCACACATATACGAACAGGGTTAGAAAACAAATCAATAAGACAGATACAAAAGTTAACAGTTTAATTAATTGAAGTTGAATGGTATGATTTTATTGGATAGTATTTTCAAACACTTGTTACGTTTTCTCCCGTTTGCTTTCTTTTCCTAACGGTCTTAGGCACTTACTCTTGCTGAAAATAACACATTTACGAATTAAAAATGAACCCCTTAGATCTATGCTTAGAAGGAATGCAATCGCATTTAGTCGTTTATCTATCTTACGTTTGTTGTCGTTGAAAATACGTTAAAGCCGATAGACCTACTATGATGTGCCATTTATTAAAAAAGGCATTTGAGAGCTCGTAATGACATCTCACTCTGCTGTAGTACACCAAGAGCACGCATGTGCTGTAATGCTATCACATAAAAACTAGAGCATCATGAAGTCGTTTATTTTATTAAACATTGTTGATATTCTTTATAACACAGCTGCACTTTTGTCAAACAGTATATAATTCCGTTTAATAAGATGAACCCGAGACTTGAACATAATAGGGGTATGTAGATTCCTTGACGCACAATACTCGATACATTCACAATGATCAAACCCACTCTTCCACTACTGCTACATATAAGACTATCTGAGGACATGCGTATTGGTATGGCAATGCACAGATTGACCAATTCATATTTTATGTTGAAACTTTTTTTATTTCGTCAATTTACCGATCATATTTCATATGTGCTCATATTTTCCTGTCAAAATGAACGGCCTATGCATCGATGGTGACTATCATGCAAGTCATTCGTTAACCATATTTCAAGTATTAATAGACGTTATTAATCTTACTTTCCAAGAAAGCTTATTAATCTTACTTTCCAAGAAAGCTCGCTTTTACATGTTTGTTTCAAGATTATCCCCATGAGCGATTATGGACAGAACTACATGTATATGGTTTTAATTCAATTGTTATAAATTATGTAGTAAACTGGTGTTTGCTGCTGTCATCGATTGATTACGACACTTGTGCGGGTGTGAAATCTGTATTATCAGTCCTGTAAATCAAATGAAGTAATCGAAATTTATTTTGATCATTTGAAATTCAATATAACCTCTTAAGTACGGTATATATTATGGTGTAAACCTTTTCGGGGGAAATTTCCATATGAACCTGTTTCTGTTTCATACACTTATTTCGTTATATTATGTTTGTGTGGTATCGCTGTATGTATACACAAAGAAAAAAGTTAAGCACATCCCAGTTTTTTTCATTATAATCAAAATTATATGATGCACTAAGCGGAAATCGAACTTGGTAACTAAATTTTTCAAATTGCATCGGATCCATCG
>JAUELE010150840.1:0-13988 GCA_031471655.1 Diodora aspera
GAGGAAAAGGGCATTAGTGGAGAGGGTAAGAGGTAAAGGGCATTGGTGGAGAGCGGAGGAGGAAAGGGCATTGGTGGAGAGAGGAGGATAAAAGGGCATTGGTGGAGAGGGGAAGAGGAAAAGGGCATTAGTGGAGAGAGGAGGAAAAGGGCATTAGTAGAGAGAGGAGGAAAAGGGCATTAGTGGAGAGGGGAAGAGGAAAGGGCATTAGTGGAGAGAGGAGGAAAAGGGCATTAGTGGAGAGGGGAGGAGGAAAGGGGATTGGTGGAGAGGGGAAGACGAAAAGGGCATTAGTGGAGAGAGGAGGAAAGCAATGTGAGAAGAAAGGAAGGAAAGGAAAACTTGGAAATGATGCAAACAACAAATGAGAAAGAGAAAAATGGAAAGAAGACAAAAATCTTACCTCCATGACCACGTTGAAGAACGACAATAAGTATATACATCACTGCTAGAACAGGACACGGAAACTTTGCCGACTCCAGAACCATTGTTTGAAAACCTTAAAGAACATTCTACACTGAGTAAGTCTTTACAATACATGTACCAAAATGCTTGTATTCATTACAAAGTACAGGAAAAAATTTGCTCTTATGATAAAACACGTGCACGTAGCATACTGAGTGAATTATGTCTTCATTACAGAACTATTGCCTTATTTGTTTCCTTATTATGCAGATACTGAATAGGTTGTGTTTTCATTACAGAAATATCGACTAATTTGTTTCCTTATTATGCAGATACTGAGTAAGTCGTGCCTTCATTACAGAAATATTGTCCAAATTGTTTCCGTATTGTGCAGGTACTGAATAAGTTGTGCCTTCATTACAGAAATATTGCCTTATTTGTTTCCTTATTATGCAGGTACTGTATAAGTTATATCTTTATTATGCGACAACTTACAAATTTGTTTCCATATTATGCAGGTATTAAATAAGCTGTGACTTTGTAACGCAAAAGCTGTGTCTTTATTACGTAAAATGTTACTAATTTATTTCCTTATTCAGCATGTACTGAATAAGATATTTTCCTTTTATGCAAGTGCTGAATAAATGTGTATTTATTACACAAGTATTGGCTTCTCTGTTTCTTTATTACACAAGTATTGGCTTCTCTGTTTCTTTATTACACAAGTATTGGCTTCTCAGTTTCTTTATTACACAAGTATTGGCTTCTCAGTTTCTTTATTACACAAGTATTGGCTTCTCTGTTTCTTTATTATACAAGTACTGCATGAGTTGTGGTGTAAGTACACAATATTGACTAATTGGTTTTCTTATTATGCAAATACTGTTATGTCCTAAATTGCGTCCTTATTGCTCAAATATTGACAAGCGTTTTTCCCAATTACGCAAGTACTGAATTGTGTCCTTATTGCGCAAATATTGACTAATTTTGTTTCCAAATTACGCAAGTAAATAGTGCCAAAAAGGGTATATTCTTTTCATTCAAATCCTGGATCAAATTGGAACGCATTTCGAGCATGTCCGTAATCGTTAAATACATGTAGACCCAAAGTGGCTGCCATATGGAGAATATTCCCCTACCAATTAAATTGCGTCCTACAAACGTATAGACAAGCCGAAAGTGTCCGCGGTTACCTACCAGTGCAGCAGAGCGTTGCATTTTAATCACGGATCTCATGAACTGTATATGTGTGCACCTACCAAGGCATTCAGAATGAGCAGGCCGTTCCCGGGCGATATTCCTCTTGGCTCGCTCAATTTACATTGGGTAAATACAAGTAAAAACTTAATAATTTATGTCCATGTCTCGCAAATACTACATAATTTGTTTCCTTATACTGCAAGTACTGTGAACATTATTTCCTTTTCATTCGCGTACTGTTAACATAATTCCTTTTCATGCACGTACTGTTAAAATCATTTCCTTTTCATTCACGTACTGAGAATATCATTTCTTTATTATGCAAGTGCCGTGAACGTCGTTTCCTTATTATGCATGTCCTGTGAACGTCGTTTCCTTATTATGCAAGTCCTGTGAACGTCATTTCCTTATTGTGCAATTACTGTGAACGTCGTCACCTTATTATGCACATACTGTGAACGTCGTTTACTTATTGTGCATGTCCTGTGAACGTCATTTCCTTATTGTGCAATTACTGTGAACGTCATTTTCTTTTCATTCACGTACTGTGATCATCATTTTCATGCAAGTACTGTGAACGTCATGTCCTTATTATGCACGTACTGTGAACATCATTTCTCTTTCATGCAAGTATGGTGAATGTAGTTTCTTTATTATGCAAGTGCTGTGAACTTCGTTTCCATAGTATGCAAGTACTGTGAACGGCGTTACTTATTATGCATGTACTGTGGACATCATTTCCCTATTATGCACGTACTGTGAACATCATTTCCTTATTATGCTAGTCCTGTGAACGTCGTTTCCTTATTATGCAAGTACTGTAAACATCAGTTCCTTTTCATGCAAGTCCTGTGAACATCGTTTCATCATTATGCACGTACTGTGAACATCATTTTCCTTTCATGTAAGTACCGTGAATGTCGTTTCCTTATTATGCAAGTGCTGTGGACGTCGTTTCTTTATTATGCAAGTACTGTGAACATCATTTCCCTATTATGCAAGTATTGTGAACGTCGTTTCCTTATTATGCAAGTGCTTTGGACGTCGTTTCTTTATTATGGAAGTGCTACGAACGTCGTTCCCATATTATGCAAGTGCTATTAACGTCGTTTCCTTTGCACGTACTGTGAGCGTCATTTCCTCTCTGTATAGGCAAGTATTGTGAACTCCTTTTCTAATGCACGTACTGTGAACGTCATTTCCTTATTATGCAAGTACTGTGAATGTCATGTCCTTATTATGGAGGTACTGTGAACGTCTTTTCCTTATGCACGTACTGTGAACGTCATTTCCTTATTATGCAAGTACTGTGAACGTCATGTCCTTATTAAGGAGGTATTGTGAATGTCTTTTCCTTATGCACGTACTGTGAACGTCATTTTCCTCTTATCCAAGTATTGCGAACGTCATTTCCTTATTATGCAAGTACTGTAAACGTCGTTTCCTTATTGTGCAAGTACTGAATAGGTTAAAAGGATATACTCAATGAAGTTTAAATATCTAGAAATTCTATAGTGTACACTGACGTCCAAACGACACCACAGTCCACTGCTATTAAATGTTTTGTGTCACAGTTCATCAAAAATGTTCATATACTTTCGTGGATTTTCTTTTGGCTCGAATCGTGCTGAACAACACTTTCTGATGGGGTTCGGTCGTCTCTGAAAGTCTTGGTATAGTATCTTTCAGATGTCAGTATATTCGCTTAAACATGCACACAAGTTTTGAAAATAATGCGCACGATCATCATTTAGACAATACTCACGTTTAAACACATCTGTACGTCAGCATGTCCATTGTATTCTTTAAACTCTTGAACATAACATCACTGTAAAGCTGACGGCACTCAATTTAGGTTGTGGTCTTCAAACGTTTCATGTGTGTGAGGGCTGGTGAATTTCACATTGGTATCAAATACATACGCGTGAGAATTAAGTTGAAAACAATTAAAGTCATTTTTCACTTCAGGTATGCCTACAGAACAATGCCGGTCTAAGCCCTGTGACGTATCGTATTAAATGACATGTATACAAAACGTTGAATGACATGTTGTTGGTTGTGTGTATAACTTGTCCGCTGGATAATATTACAAGTGAGCATTAGTATACTGACATTCACGAGAAACAAGACCAGAACTTTCAGAGACGATTAAAGAAAGCCAAATAAAAGATAACTGTTTCACAGGTGTTTATTCAAGATTGGCGGGAACATTAATTACACTCCCCAAAAAGTAAGAACAGTTTTGATGAAGCGTGACAAGCATTTTCGTTCTATGTCGTATCTAAGACGTCAATATAGTGGCAAGACTCTTCTTAAACTTCATTTTCCTCTGCCCCCCCCCCCCTTATTTGAATTTCACTTTAAAGTTGGTAGTGTAGTATTTAAATATCTTTATTCCTCAGAGATGTACATGTACATATTAGATGTACATATTAAATTATATATGTTCCAAAAATAAATTTACACCAAAGTTAACTTAGCAGTTTGTGTGTGTTTGTGTGTGTGTGTGCGTGCCGAATCTTTTGCCAAAAAGCTTCACAACATATGTATGTGTGTACGTATGTGTGTATGTGCGTGTGTGCGTGAATGCGTGGATGGATGGATGAGTGCATGAATGTATGTACCTACTCTCTTGGACGTCTTTAGTTTAGTTAGCAACGAGTTCCAAGATGAAGGAGCACAACGTGAGAAAGACTTACGATTGACATTTAAAACAATTAGCAATCAGTTAATCAATGTACAAATCGACAGAATTCATAAAGAAATAAAAGAACCACTCTCACCCAATCAATCAATCAATCAGTCAATTCATTCATTCATTCCTTTGGTCAGTCCATCAATCGGTTAGTTAGTCTGTCGATCGGTCGTTCTGATAATCAACTCGACGTCATGTTAGTCAGTCATTCATTCAGTTAGTTAGTCTGTCGATCGGTCGTTCTGATAATCAAGTAATGTCAGTCAGTCAGTCAGTCATTTATTCAGTTCGTCTGTCGATCGGTCGAAAAGTCAGTCTTGCGTCATTAAGATAATTGTACATATACACTGATGATCATTATTGTCGTCTCCATATAACAGGGCATCAGCATTTGGCGAAGTGATTAAATACAGACTATAGTTTCTTACATTCACCAAAACATGTACCAAATAAAAAAGATAACAATATCAGGTACAATTCTAATAATTATAGAGAATCAGAAATACATGAACTTTCACCATGATACACTATTGCCCTAAAACTGTTCTCATTACAATATAGAACTCCATATATAGGGAGTGAACATACAAATTATCATGAGCACAATTATAATGCTGCGCCTTTTGTCATTTGAAGCCAGGCTTTCTGTGGCAGTTATACAGTTTGACTACCGCCATAGCCGAGTTGAAGTCAGCTACGGTTTGAAATGCAAACGATGACCTCATAAGGGAACCGTTTGCAACTTTTCCCCCAGCAGGTCGGCTTCTCCCTGACATCCTTTCTTTGGCAATGGACTTTAGTAAAATCACTGTCATCAGCACTGGTGAGGGATCTGTCGTTGAAAGACAATGTAAGTAGAGCTGTGACTTAACCTCACTGAATTTGCATGACGCGCACCAGCCCACAACGATCATCTGCTGATGAAAGTTTATGTGAGTCTACGTTGTATTCTGACGTTGTGCGTTTCCCTTTCAAAAACATTTTAAATAATCTTAATTGCATTCATTCATCTCCTTCTTCATATTTGCTCGCATGTATTGCATGTGATAGATACACCACAGTGCAGCAAAGCGTTTAGTCACAGGTCTCAAGTTGAAACTTCCCCACCTCTCAAACTGACACCAACCCCGAGCATGAGATTGCATCTACCGGACGAAATGTCGATGTTCACGCAGGTTGAACGGCAAGAGTTCTTTTCGCCCCACCCCCACCCCCCGCACAAAATTAATCCAGTTCCTGCGGTTAGGATTGGTTTCTGCTAAGGGCTAGAGTTCGTTTTGCGTGTTGTCTACCTTACATATATGTTTGCGTGATTACAAAGTTTCATTTTACACCGAGAAATGCATCCTAGTGTACAAACAACGACAGTGGGAGGAACGAAAGGAACTCTTGCCGGTTGAACTTACATTTGTCGGTCAGTAGCAACAAAACAGACCGGCAAGTGTGTTTAGAGCTCCACCAAGTACTTAATTAACGGATAAAGTACCAAATCAAGCCTATCACTTTCCAGCAGACCATCCAAGTCTTTGTCATGTGTTGTGAAGAGCAAGGCCAATATCTCCATCTCTCGATTTTGGCACGCCTGTGAAGAAAGTCAACATTTGCATTCAACAGAAACTATTGCCCGCGCAAGAACAGTAACGATAGTAAAATAACGAATCGAACTGCACAATTTTGCATGACGTTCAGATCCAGCGTTGTTAAACACGTTTCCCGTACACTTCTTTCTACGACATAATGCACTTCGTCAAGACCTTGATTGACAGCTAATGCCAAGGGCTATTATCACGGCAGAGTCCGAAACAAGCAGCAGGGTGTACTTTGTTGTGTTTAAAATATGGTTCGTGACGATGACCTATGATGGATCTGTTTTCAGCAAAAGGTTCAGATCGTTTTATGGTGAAAGTAAAGCATGTGTCATTCAAGTATTTGCTTCTGTGTATATTTGAATTACAAAGTATAGAGAGTCTTTAGAAACAATAGACAGTGGCCGTAATATAACGATAATATGAATTTTGCAGCTGTGCTTGTCTCATATTTCTTCTTTCATTCTTTTCTTTGTTTTTATTATTCTTTTCATCTTCTATTGCGTGTTATTTTTATTTTTCCCTATTCTTGTTTAGTTCTATTTTCTCATCTCCGTTTCTTTCTTTTCTTTTCTTTTTTTCTCATTCTTCTTTTCTACATTTTTCTGTCTTCTTTCGTTTTCTTTCCTTCCATTTCTTTATATATCTCTTTTCTACTTCTTCAAAATAATCTTTCCCGGACAAGAAAACTCTTGGAAGATTAATGATTTGATGCGGTGAAGCCTTCTAGCTAAGGTTGGGACTAAGTGTGAATCCAGGTAGCACAATGAATCGCATTATTTCTTTGACCAAAGTAAGCGTTAAAATATACTCGTTACCGAAAATATTTGCGAGTCGATCTGTCCTTTTTATAAACTTTGTGTAGAAATGAATATCATCTCCTATGAATGCTCTCAACACATTTACTTACAATGTAAATAGTTGAAGGATGCTCCTGTCTTTCTCTACGATGTAAATACTTGAAGGATGTTCCTGCCACACTCTGCCATGTCAATGAATTATTCGACTTCAGGCTGGGGATGTCAATCTACTACTACTAACCAATTTTAATACTGTAGTCCTGATATTTGTAAAAGTATTTGATTATTCACTTTTATACCTGGGCAGATTTTGCACAATAATGATTCTTATTCTATGAGTACTTCAAGAGTGGATCCGGTAATGTCAGAAGTGAGGAGGGGGCGCCAGCCGGCAAAACCCTTAATACGAGCTCGCCCAGGAATGTGTTGTGGCTAGATGGTTGAAGACACGATTTCCGCGTATTTGAGTTCTTGATTGGAGTATCATTTCGGATGTTTTGCTGAAAAAATTCACGGTTTGCTAAAAATACACCCCCTCCCAGTAGAGACTTGCGTCTGTACTTCACGGGCTCTGTCCACAATTCCTGAGGGCGGAGTGGGTCCATTTATTGCCGAAGGAAAGTGCGCAATACCGCCTGTCAACTGGAAGACTTGATGCGGTGAAACCTGAGAATCACTGCTGATGCTGACCTACCAAGGGTTATTGGACAGTGCACAGAATCATTACTGTGTGTTGCAAAATGCCGAGCTCTCTCAGACAAGAAGAAAGCGCGCATGAACTGTCGAGAGCTATGTGAAATGATGCGGTGAAACCTTAGAGCTGCTACTGGCGCTGACGAACTGAGGGTTTGCGGATACAGATCTTGGACGGTAAATGTTTGACAGTTTTTTCAGAAAGATATAAATCGTTGCGAATACTTTTACATGCGTATATGTGTGCACGAGTTAGAGAGAGAGAGGGGAGGAACATTATCATCTGTAAACACATCGTCGGGTAATTGAAATCTGGCAATCAATTAAGCCCCACGAGACAACATTTCTCTTGCATCATATTTGTCACGCTTAACATGTCTGGCTATTCCCACGTAATATATAAACCTCACATGCCAAGTTAGGACCTTATAGGAAAACCACATGTAAACAAAATGGTCATCTTTGATGTATTTTGCTTACTCAGTCTATTCAACAGTATAAATTCACAGCTGTACGCCTTTCACTGGGCACAAATAGATCCCAATTATGACCTGAGCTATCTTGCAAAGACCGAAACACTTTTCAACACCAGTGTTATAACGTGTGGAATTGAAAGTCAACTCAGAGGGTATTCTACTTTCGGTTACGTTAGAAACAAACACGTTTGCTCGTTGTTCGAAGAGGATTATGTTAATTCTCATCCATGGCCTGCGCTGGACATGAATATTTTCGTACAGGATAAAGGTACAGTTGGCCTTTTCTTGTCCATCAAACGTTTCTTTACCTCCCCTGCGTCATTTTTTCATCTCATTATTCTTCCTCCTCTTTTTACTTTCCTCTCTCTTTCAATATCCTGTGTCTATTCCTCCTCGTCTTTATTTATTCGTCTTCCTTTCCTCTTTTTCCTTCAGTTTGTTTCCTTTCTTCAATCTCCTCTTGTCCTATATTTTATTCTTATTCATCTAATCCTCCTCCGTTGCTTCCGACTTGTCATGCTTTTTATTCCTCCTCCTTTTCCTCCAACTTGTCCAGCTTTTATTCCTCTTTCGACTCTTCCGCCTTGTCCTGCTTTTTATTCCTTATCCTGTTCTTCCGACTTTCTGCTTTTTATTCCTTCTGCTTGTCTTCCGAATTGTCCTGCTTTTTATTCCTCCTTCGGCTCTTCCTACTTGTCATGTTTATATATTCTTCCTTTGCCACCGACTTGTCATGCTTTTATTCCTCCTCCTTTTCTTCCGATTTGTCCTGCTTTTTATTCCTCATCCTTTTCTTCCCACTTGTCCTGCTTTTCATTCCTCCTTCTTTTCTTTCGTATTGTCCTGCTTGTTATTCCTAATCCCTTGCTTCCGACTTGTCATTCTTTTTATTTCTTCTTCATTTCTTCCGACTTGTCCTTGTTTTTTATTCCCCCTTCTTTTTTCCGACTTGTCCTGCTTTTTATTCATCCTTCTTCTCTTCCTACTTGTCCTATATTGCTCCTTTTCTTCCGACTTGTCCTGTTCATATATTCCCCCTTTTTTTTCGACTTGTCCTGCTTTTTATTCCTCCTTCTTTTCTTCCAGCTTGTCCTGCTTTTTATTCTTCCTTTCTTTCTTCCAGCTTGTCCTGCTTTTCATTCCTCTTTCTTTTCTTCCGACTTGTCCTGTCTTTATTCCTCCTTTTTCTCGTTCTACTTTTCCTGTTCATGTATTCCTCATTTGTTCTTCTAACTTGTCCTGCTTTTTATTCTTCCTTTCTTTCTTCCAACTTGTCCTCCTTTTTATTCCTTCTTCTTCTCTTCCTACTTGCCCTGTTCATATATTACCCCTTTTCTTCCGACTGTTCATATATTCCCCCTTTTCTTCCGACTGGTCCTGTTTTTTATTCCACGTCCTTTTCTTCCGATTTGTTCTACGTTTTATTCATCCTTCTTCTCTTCCTACTTGTCCTGTTGACATATTCCTCCTTCATCTCGTCCTACTTGTCCTGCCTTTTTATTCCTCCTTTTGTTCCGTCGTGTCATGCTTTTATATTACTTCTTCTATTCTTTCGTCTTGTCCTGCTTTTATTCCTCCTTCTATTCAACCTACTGGTCATATTTCACTATTTCTTCCTCATGTTCTTTCTGCTTGTCCTATACATATGTTCATCCTCTTGTTCTTCCTACTTTATTATATTCCGCCTCCCTTTCTTCCCACTTGAATGTTCATATATTCCTCCTCCTTTTCTTACTACTTCTCCTGGACATACATGTATATTCTTCCTCCCTTTCTGCAGACTTGTCCTCTTCATATATTTATCCTCCTTTTCTTCCGACTTGTTCTGTATTTCTATGTCTCTTCTTTTGCATCATACTTGTACATGTCCTGTGCATATTATATTCCTCCTCCTTTTCTTCCTACTTGACCTGTTCTTATATTTCTCTTCTTTTGCATCATACTTGTCCTGTGCATATTATATTCCGCCTCCCTTTCTTCCTACTTGGCTTGTTCTTATATTCCTCTTCTTTACATCATATTTGTCCTGTGCATATATTCCTCCTCATTTTCTTCCTACGTGGCCTGTTCTTATATTTCTCCTCCTTCTTCTCCTATTTGTCCGGTTCTAATATTCCTCCTTATTTTCTTCATATTTGTTATTGTCTGGTATTTCGTGTCCTGTTCTTCTTCCTTGCCCTTTTAGTATGTTCGTTCTCTTTTCCTTTCCATGTGTCATGTTCTTATATCCCTTTATTTCTTCCTACTTGTACATGTCCTGTTTCTATTTTCTTCCTCATTTTCTTCTTCACAAAAACACACACACACACACACGCATATATACATAATTACAACTGTACAATTAGGGTTTGTGCTCTCTTGGCCCTTGAAGACGTTACGGCCCTGGAAGTCGATCTTTTACAGACACAGACACAGTATTGTTGAACAGTTTGGCTGCCTGACTAATGGGAAGACCAAAGAGCAAAAATAATTTAGATCTGTACCGGATATTCTTGAAAATAGTCTGGGCGCCAAACCATGATTTTTGACCGAACCTTGCATTTGAGTACGGCAAATGTTTTATTGCATTTTACTCATCTTTAGACTATCCTCTTTCAGAAACTGAATGATGCCACCCTGGCCTCGTTGAGCATTTTGAGAAATCCAATATGGCTGCCAAGATGGCCGCTCGCCACCAAGAATATCATTATATAGCATAGTTAACCAGATTTCATTAGACAAATGGTGGATATTTGGAGGTTTTACAGTGATAGTAACCTATTCAATACTTGAAGTGAATGATAATCATAGGCATAGGAATCCTCATGCATGGACAAAATGAAATCTCTTGCAATTGATTTTTCTGCCGAGATTTTCTTCAGAGCAAACTCCTCCTCACTTCCACATTACGTCATGCTATACCTGAAGGATTGCTTCCACGACATCACGGAAATTAGCAAGTTTCTGACTGGTTCAAGTCTCGATATCCTTCCGAGTAAGAGATAGAGCTTCCAGTATCTCACAGCATGATCATAATTCATAGTTTAAAGCATGTAAAATAAAAGCAGACAGGCAGTAATATTATGCGTATGTACAGCCACTGACATTTAAAACAAGAATAGCGCCGGGGTTTAAATATTTATTTACAAAAACGCACACTGAATAGCACCAAGCACCATTGCAGTGTCTTCGTGGAGAACAGAACATCTCCTTTGAACATATAGCACTATGCTCGTGACTCCACGCACAATATCATTATATACAACGTTTACTCTACAAGTACATAATCTGTGAAACATGATATAATCAGGAACGTCACTTGGAGGAGGGGTGGGGATCACACCGTCTGAAAGGGTGACACAAACGTGACTCTCAAAAATAAAAGCAGTGTAAGTGATTTTGGGGGTTACGTGGTGTACGGTAATCTTTTAGCCACGCCCTCACTAAATCCACGTCGGTGTCGGGGCTCCTGTCTCTCCGGGCTGAATGGGAAGTGCCCGTGTGGGACTCGAACCACACATTTCCAAAGCTGGCAGACTGCTGGGTCGACGCACTAACCACTACGCCATCCCACGCCACAAAAGTAAAAGTAAATTGAAGATTTAAAAGTATTTTTAATGAAAACCTCGTTTTTAGCTTTTCCGAGTATTTAGGGTTATACAGGGACCGGAGTGGGGGTGACACCATGAATTAGCCCACAAGTGACGCCAGTCTTAGTGACACCCTTAGATATCCATGTTGTTCCCTGTCACGTGTCTTTATGAGATACGTCTGTGCAAGCTGTCTGAGTCATGAATATCGTTAAAATGAGAACTACTATTAGATCACAAGTAAGTTTGATCTGCTGAAGCTATCACACATTATCGTCGAGTTGTAAGAATTCATAAACTGTAATGTTAACGAGTCAGTTCTCGTGTTCAACAAGACTTGCAGCTGACTGGTCGATGTCAACCCAACACGCATGTTTCCAGATGATTTCGTGAGTGAAACAGGAGATAGATGTGTATACTGTATGACTGTCTATCATCTGGCAAAAGTACATAAAAACTGGATTTTATGTACATCTTATATCATCCATGACTTTCAAACTAATTATATACATCTTTTCGAGAGTAAGAGAAAAAATGAAATAATGCAGATAGCCTTTACATAATAATACCAGCATTATTTATCGACAAACTGACACAACCTTCATCTGCACGCAAACCTAAGAACAATATATAACTTGGCATTTAATAAGCATCATCTTTTGAATAAGGTGATAAATATCTGACCATTTTGTTATCTATGGATAAGGCCAGGAATGGCCTGAATATGAATGTATAGACATTCACCGACAGTATGGACAACAATTCGTTCTACGGTCCAATACTGTCTCAGTATCCACAATATGATTTTTCAAACTATGGATACAAAATGGTCTTACTGTCCAAAATGGTCTCCATTAATGGTTGAAACATTGTCTTGACGAATGCGAGTAGATATTGTTTTCGCTGGCGATAGAGCAAAGGTCTCTGGTCTTTGACGTCTGATATTCTTTCTGCGGGACAGTTCCTTTCACTGACAACGAAACATGACATGTGTATCCATGATCAGTGTTTTTCAGTGTCCCTCTCACAAGGACTCTCCACGTGGCAGTTGCCGCCATCTTGTGTGTGGGGGTGGGGGATGTAGAGACTGAAAGCAGAGGGGACGAACCCTCCTCGACTTTGCTGGATAGCTGTTCTGAGTTGAGCGAAGGCCGAACTGCTGGAATGAGGGGAAGCCGGCCATGTGACTGACGGGACCAACAGAGGCTGAGGCTGTTTAGAGGGAAACATACTTGTCGTCTGCACAGCTTCCCTGTCTCGCCTTTCACGTGCTCGTCTGTTCTGAAACCAGATTTTAACCTGAAAAAGATAAAAAGAAATTTTCAAAAAGCGTGACACACATTTGAATGACTATAACAACATTCTCCTCGAGGACGAGTAAATACAGATCACATACAGATTGTAATGGTTGAAGGAAGTGTCACTTTTTGTACTTAAACTGGTGTCAAGTTTTTATTTGTTGTTTTGATTTAAACATATTTCATCTGCAAAACGTCAAATAGATCAGACACAGGTAAAATCGCTTAGGAGCCATCTCCATAAGCATATTCGTTAGTCCAAGCTTGCTTTTTCTGAAGTACTGATACAGGTGTGCTCTTGAGCATAAAACCTTTAGGGATAGACTCCGTGGTTTAGAGAATATGTCAACTACATTGAATACGACGCTTCTTAAACCTTAAGGTTCAAAGAAAGAATTAACACCCGCTGTTACAATAGACGTTTTTTTTGTAAGGGGTATATCAAAATGATGACTTGGTGGTTCCCAAACCCATGGTCGTGAGACAAGTAAGGATTTCAAGGATACTCCTGAGCGTAGCGGGAGGTCTATGTTTCCGTCCTGACGGTTGCCAGGCCAAATGAAACATCAAGGTCTCGGTCAAAAAATATGGTTTGAAAACACTGCCCGACGTGAACTGAATGGTACGATGAGCACTATATAATTACAAAATGGACACATCACTTAAAACCTTTAGAATTAAACAAACAAATACAAATTAGTCCATTGGTATTTTTTATCAAAGCGAATGCTTGGATATATTACTGTATGAATCAGAATTAAAGCATGTCCATTGTACTGGCGCTAAAAAACCAGTACAGAGAAACATGACTGCAACCCTTACCAACTCCTGTTCTTGTGTTTTTGTTCTTTATAACTGTTCTTGTAACCCTTACTAACTTTTGTTCTTGTGTCTTTGTTCATTAAAACTGTTCTTGTAACCCTTACCAACTCCTGTTCTTGTGACCCTTACCAACTCCTGTTCGTGTGTTTTTGTTCATTAAAACTGTTCTTGTAACCCTTACCAACTTTTGTTCTTGTAACCCTTACCAACTCATGTTCTTGTGTCTTTGTTCTTTATAACTGTTCTTGTAACCCTTACCAACTTTTGTTCTTGTGACCCTTACCAACTCCTGTTCTTGCGTTTTTGTTAATTAAAACTGTTCTTGTAACCCTTACCAACTTTTGTTCTTGTAACCCTTACCAACTCCTGTTCTTGTGTCTTTGTTCTTTATAACTGTTCTTGTAACCCTTACCAACTTTTGTTCTTGTGACCCTTACCAACTCC
>JAUELE010150951.1:0-13986 GCA_031471655.1 Diodora aspera
TCTATCCTTTTAGCTGCCATCTCCCTCAGTGTGTACCTTGCATACTAAGTTGCGATATGGCTGACAAATTGTCTCGTGCAACGTAAAATAAACTCAACTCTAAACTATCTCTTCACTCTATGGTACGCTTGAAGCTTCTGGCTTCACGTCATTATTATGATGACATGCATATGCCTGTAACGTATATTCGAATCATATAGTCTCTCATGTCCAGTCAAAGTACTAGTCTTCATGGTTCTATCGTTATCGAATTATGTCTGGTACTAAACTATACTATCACACGTCTACATCTGGGGTCCATTTCCACAAACAAATCTGTTACAATCAATCTTAACAACGCTGCCAATTTAAAATAGGCTCAGGAAAGCTTCAGTCTTGTTCAAATTGAGTCAGGCCTATTTTAGAGCTCAGAAGGCAGTTGAAGGCTGCTAGTGGCAAAGGATGGCAACCATGGACGTTTAAGAAGTCGTTCTTAAGACACTGCGACCAACGTAATGCTAAAATTGTTTTGTGAAACGAGACCCTGGTAGTTCTCAACATTGAGTTACAGTAAAACGTGGCTACAACGTGGCCAAATTAGGATAAATTACAATACGAAAACTTTACTCCTAGGCATTTTCCACAAAATAGAATATTAAGATAAATCTTCGAAATAGGAAAGCAAGCGAAAGTTATTTTTAATGTAGCAGTTAGCTCGGCCGAAGAAGTAGAGCTTACGGTTTCCTTTGTAAAACAGTACCCATATATGATACACTAAATTTTCTGTAAACAGCTTACAATTTAGTAAATGCCAACACACTTCAAATTTTGATAGCAGTTTTCAGTAGCTATATAAATGTATATACTCATTCTAATAATAATTAGCATGAGTATATTTAGTAAGAGTTTAATTGTTCATATCATCGTATTAAAAATAAAGTAAATTAAAACTTAAAATGCTTGACCAATGAGTAGATACATTCCAGTATTGCCCAACAGCAATTATATCTATATTTAGTATATTGTTATGATCGTCTATTCCAAGTGTACTTGTATTTTGTAATTATTGGATCATTTACAGTGGGTTACCTTATCAGTGAGTATTCAATGTCAGATATACCATTATTTTGCTTGCCAATACTGAACCGTGGTAGGATTAACACATCAGGCATCTCTACAACTGTATGATTGTATTCCTGTCCAAGGACTTCTTCGTAGAAGCTGTCTCCATTCATTAGTAAGAGTTGCATTCATTAGGACTCGGTTCATCTGACAGTAGCCTCCATGCTACCTAGAGCGCCGCTACTGGTTAAGAAGCGGTGGGATACAAAGAAGGAGACAGTCGTGTTTGGATTCAAGATCAAATCCAGTAATAACGTCTCGGATTCTTAGGATTAAGATGTCGCCACGTGTCATTATACCGTTGCCTAGGTGACAACACATGATAAATTGGGCCCGGAGTAATTGCGGGTCTGGATCATTACTTCTCTATGGTTTGGCTTATAATTAAAGGCTTTCTCGTCTTCAAAATGTATGTCTTAGGGGACTTGGTACGTTAGGACAAATGTCATTGCTACAATCATTTCTAATTCCACTAATACGGTTTGTTTCAATCAGCAAGTCTCACGCTGACAGCCTCACATGAAGCCACGTAATTAAATAAAACAAATTCTAAACGCCTTATTTTTTACACTTATAACTGTATACAGGCTGTAAAACTTTAGTCATGTATTCAATTAGCTATTTATTATCCCCCGCTAACTTCGCTACACGAGTATCGCCCGTTCGTTCGTTCTTCGTTCGTCTGTCCTTCGCAAATCTGCCCGGACGAATGCTGAGAGACTTTTTGACACATGTGTATAATATTTGTCATGTCTTAAAGATGTGTTTTGTACTATTTTGAAATCTCTCTCATTATTCTTATTTGCGTTTCCACGGAAACTGATTGTAGAATCAAGACAGGTTCCGAGGGTCAAACGGCGGGGATGATATAGATGACTACATGTATGTATTCTTGTTTACTTAATCATTTATTAATTTATGTACTGATTTATTACGTCATTTACCTATATATTTAGTCATTTAGAATTTATATATTTTCATTTGCTTATTTAATCATCTCATTAAAGAAACCTTTGTAAAATCGTAATATAAATTTACTATGTGATATTATACCAAGCTGCTACAATTGTAACATTAACTTCCCTGCAATCATGACCACCATCGTTCAATAAAATGATACATAATTAGAAGATTTCACATTTGGATTCTGACAACACACTAAACATCTACACGTGGGTGAAATGTAGAGGTCGTAAAATAGTGGATGTTTACATGTTTTCTTCTGTTTTGATGTACGTGTAAATCTTTAACATTTTAACCTTTAAAATCACACCTCTTGTGTGTGTGATGATGAGTACTCTTACCTCAGGGTCACTTGGTGGTGGCGGTGTTAGGTTTAGGGCGACATTGGCACTAGAGGCCTATGTTGACCCAACTTGTTTTAAAAGACAAACTAAAAATAAACGAATATCAAGAAGATAAATTAAAGACAAATGACGCAATCTTTCCCCTTTTTCAAGCACAGATTTCAAAATGACTACAATAGTTATCAACGAAGAAGGGTCACTCCGATGAGCCCATTGAGTCATATGGTTAACGATGACCAGTGGTACGCAGTGGTCCACAGGTAGAGTGTCCGCCTACACATCACAAGGTCCGGAGTTCGATTCCCGGTTCCGACACTGCGTTGGTCTCAGTCCACCCAGCTGTAAATGGGTACCCGGTATGATGAGTTGGCTTTGTGAAATATTACTCTTTGCGCCTAACCAGCAGCATGAGTGAACTTGTATCCTGCGACCGGGGTAATAATGTGTAGCGCTATGAGCACACTTAGTGTGGAGTTTGGCGCATTACAAATGTACATGTTATTAGTTTTGTTATACTTCCTTGAATCTGTACTTCTTAAAGTCTACATATTTAATGTCAAATGAATATTGACTATATTTTCAGAAAGTTTGAACCATATTGTATATGTTAAGCAGGTAACCTATACCCAAAGCTTTTGTATCCTAACCCAATCCATCCCCAAATGATTTCCAATCCATTTTTTAATATGCTTCGGCTGCGTTTTGCTAATAAAGACATTATTATGACGTTTTCTCTGACAGTAAATAATTATCTTTGACGAATTATATGTTTTAGTCGTGACGAGATTAATTTCAATAACATCTGGTAGAACATTAATGAATTCTAGCTCTGTTGTCTTAATAATTAGTATATTACCCAACAGGTGAAAAAGTGCAGCATTGGAAGTACCATATTACCTTTGATAAGAGCCGGATCAATAATAGCCGGGGTAGAACTTGTGCTTCTGTAATAAAAAGACACGGTAACCGCGGTGGCCGTGAGCAACAGGCATCGGACTCGCGGTTAGGTGGCGGGTTCGATCCTAGCTAGCTGCGCCGTATTGTATCCTTGGACAAGATACTTAACTCCACTTGTCTCAGTCGGCCCAGCTGAAAATGAGTATTGGCGCTGCTCGGAAAAAATAATTTCCATACGTGCTTTGATAATGAAGTGTTATTATTGAGCCTATCATCATTATTATTAATAATAATAATAATAATAATAATAATAGTCGGGTCTCTAATAAGGACCGGGAGCAGACGTGGTGCTTCTTTAATAGGGGCCGGGTTTTCCAAAAGAGTCGAATCTCCAATAAGGGCTGGGTCTCCAATAAGGGCTCGGTCTCCAATAAGGGCCGGGTTAGCTTGATGTCCAAACGGTGCTATGGGATTCTAAAAGGTTGATAATGAGATCTCCCAAAAGAACGAGTAAAGAAGGTGTAAATAATACAATCATATCGGGTATCACTACATTTGTTAAGAATAGGTGAGTTCTTATTAGAGGAAATACGGTAGTTCCATATGCACGGGGTAAAACCTGCCAGCTACGGATGGTACTGACAAACCGCTTGTAACGTCATGATCAGACGAATCTGAATATGTATTATCTAACATGTCACAACTTAATTATGTTTGAAAGTCGATTATTTGCATTAATATTGAACATAATTTATTTCAATTCTTAAACTTCTCGTCATCATGTCCACGTTATTACGTTTAGTTCGTCTCTGCGTGATTTTTTTATAACGGATTATAATTAAATATTTTGCTCTTCTATCTGGAGTTGTTGTTTAGTGTAAAGCAATGTGATTTAGTTGCGCAAACTTAATGAAACTCGACTGCGATCTCACGATGAGCAATCAGGACGTGTAATTGTCCTGCTAGTTGCGAATGTCAAAGCGAGATGCTTTTTCGTATACCTGGAGGGAAAACCCTGGAAGCGATTCCAAAGAGAGAAAAAGGGATAAAAATAAAAGCAGGAATTGTTTGCTTTTGGGAACCAATCACGACCAAGTTAAAGAATGTCAGCGCCATGCAGTTATCACGTTCTCGTGATACGGTTGCCATGGCGACAAGGAAGACGGGCAAATAGTATCTGCGTCCGACTCGTTAGTAAAGGTATTTCTGCAAGAAATGTCAAGATATGGATGACGACGAGTCGGAATAATAACAGCGCACTCCTCTGTCGCCGAACCAAAGAACACGAAAAACAACATTCGGATGTCAGATTATTTGCTTAGCGATGAGAATGCTATAACGATCATTGCATTTGAGACCAAGCTTATAAAGTAATGTATTTGGTTTCAACTGGCTCATGTGGCATGTTAAAGTCATTGGCGTCGCTTGAACGATGAAACTTGAACTTTGCTATTATTGAACATTTCGTGTAAGTTACAAAGTAACGTTGATCATCATTACCAAGGTTGCTTTGTAATGTACACGAAATCATGTCCATGCCGAAAGGTAACACCAGATACCTGTTTCCCAATTGCCGTTACCCGATTGCTTAATGGGACTGTAGTACGCTTGTACTTGGATGAAAGGTAAACATAACGATCAATTCAGTTTCATGTACTTATCAAGCAATTTATATGAGGACAAAGCCGTTCTGTTTGTTTTGTTATTCGAGGAGAGTTTCCCTTTTCAAGGGAAAATTTACTGTCATTTAATGACGGATTAATGTCATTTATTTTTTAACCTGACGAACTGGTAGGGAATGTTGTGATCTGGCTGCAACTGAAGAAAAAAAAACTAAAACCCAGAAGGTCAATAAAACCAATAAACACAACACTATCTGCATTTCCTCTCTTACAAACAATTCTACATTTAGTTTTGTTAACTTCACGTCATTAAAAGGTCAGTATGTCCTTAGACTTTTATGTGAAAACATGTGTCACTACTGTTCAGACTGAAGTGAATTCTTGCTTGACGGTGTTGTGCTGAATTGCCCATCCCATCAAGGATTATTACATTTTCAGCGATGTTTCGGTGGTTGATTGGCTACATCGCTGATCTTTAGTGCTTTAGTGCCTGAACCTGGGGGCGTGGGTTCGAACCCTGGGCGGGGCTCAACAGCAGCAGAATAGCTACTTTTCACGGAAATGTAATCCCAAGTAAAAACATTATGTTGTATTGATCATTTCCTAAACCATTAGTGAATGTCTTAATGATCAGTTATATTGTGGTAGAAAACCTTGTCAATATGGGGAAATGAAGGGGTTACACATAACAAGCTAAGGCTAACATTGACGACTGTCTGGTGATGTCAGGAACAGACTGCATTTATTGCCACTGCAGTAGCCAGTCCCCACCAAGCGAGATTCGAACTAGGAACCTTGGGTTCTAGCTAAGGTGTAGTATCTTTTCATACTTAATTTTGATAGAGTTGGTAAGGAGCACGCTCTAAACGCTCTGCTGCATTATGGTCAATCTACGACATGCATGTAAGGACCACTCTTAATATTTATGCATATGCGCCTATAGCCTCGTTTTCGTTGCCATGTCAAATGTTCTGCATAAGATTACTTTGATGACATGACAACGAAACCGAGGCTATAGGTGCATATGCATAAATATTAAGAGTCGACTATTGGACAATAAAACCCAAACTCCCAAGTCAGAACACAAGGTAACATGTCATCCCTCCTTCAGCAGTTGCAAACTCCGGGTGAGTGAGTTCCATGCATGTCCATGAGGTCACGGCGCAGGGGTTGGCTTAACTTACAATTAGATACTATAGTGGTAGTTTGCTTCATTTGTTATACAATTCAGCCAAAGAACGAAACCTATGTGCGTCTGCATTCGCAACACAGTGCTATGTCTTATACTAAGCAGATATTACCTCCAAACCGTCAGATATTTGCATATAAATTACATAATTCTGAGCATTACCTTCAGTTAAGCGAATTCAAAACAGCTAGATTTTCACTTTGAGTAACAAAGGAAGGAAATAAAATCTAATCTTCAAATCGATTACAGCGTGAAACAGGTTAATGCCCGTTGCATGACAGACTACTCAACTGAAAATGAAGCTTAACTTAGTAGAACCAGCATGCCTTCCAGCAAAAAGACCATACGAAACATTACATGTCATGGTGACATAGCTCACAAACAATGGTCCCCTTCTGTCACAGGAAGTATATTAATGTATCCTGTTTCTACAGCCGTGCAATGCAGTACGGTCCTCCTGCCAAGTCCTGTTTCAGGATTATTAATATATCCGCCATGTTCTATCATCTCTGCGTGATGAAATGAGATCAGGTGTGAGAGTGACCAGCCGGCCGGTCATTTTATTTAATATTACACACCAGGTCTCTCTCCCGCTGGTACAGCAGACGGCCGGGAGGTGTTTCTGTACTGAAGATTAGTTGTGCTTTGTCAGTGCGTCTGATGGCCTGATACTGGTGCGAGGCCGACTACCATCAGTAGATGGCTCAGAGTTTCCGGAAGTGCGACCATCTTTGATGTTGACACTTCATTACTTTCTATAAATATTCAGAATGGTTTTGGAGGGGAATGACGTGGGATTGGGGTATCATAGAAGCATCTTTCTGAAGAACAGGCGTCGAATCGGAATCCTCTTCTTGTCCCAGAATAGTTGATCATTATCAAAGATTATTTTGGTCTTCGAAAAGTGAGAAGGAATCTTTGATGTCGTGTGATTGACATATGTGGTTATGGGACATATTATTTGTCTCAGTGATATCCACACTTTCTCAGGTTGTCGTCCCCTTACACTACCCCAAACCCCTTACTTAGGCATGTTCTCCTACTTATTTTGCTCCTTATTTCTGTACATCATCGTGTCAATGCATAGCTAGAAGCTCCAAATAACCCCTTGGGACTATCCTCCACTCTGGGGCCAACTGTTCTATCAAGCACATATAAAACTCTTGAAATATTATCTGTTTACAATCTCACCATACAGTGCCAGCCTGTTATAACACAATAACACATCAACTCCTTTTTAATTATACATGAACTGCCGGATGTATTTTTATTCTCAAATATTGCATTGTGTACTGTGGTACTGTAGTATATCTTAGTTTGTCGTAAACGGATAGCACTGCAAACTGATTTCTGTTCCTTGACTTGAAAACTTAGTTAACCTAAACGAAGAGAGGGAGGACTGAATACCAATCAAATAAGGCTTGGAGATTGTAGCAAAAGAATCCAAAAGCAATGATTATACAAATTAGTGGACGCTCTGTTCTCTGGGATCAAAGAAACTATATTGACCTCAAACACTTCTAACGCAAACACGATTTTGCAGATGCACACATGAGCAATCATGCAGCGTTTAATATATTCAAAGGAAACGTACAGAATGAAAACAAAACTGAGTCCTTTCATCTGTAAATGTCAACATGCCAGGTTTACTTCACATTTTTTACATCTTCATTATCAAAACACAGTAATATAATGAACAGTGTCCAGAAAAAATATATGAATACGTTATATGAGGCTTCAACACCTTAACGTCATTAAGAATGTACTGCACATGACGAGAGAATCCGATAAACGAGACGAACGACACCGAATCTGGTTGTGCTGGGAAATGTTATCTGGGTATCCCCCAGATGTCATCATCCCAAATAATATTTATGTGATTATCAGCATAGAATCAACGAATGCCCACTGGCAGCGCCATTATAATGAGTTTGATCCTACTGTTCAGCTTATATGCATCCTGGTCTATTACAATCTGCTGAACCACAAGAATATATAGTGAGTTAGTATATAGCTGAAAGGAAGCGACATCGTCCTTATAGGATCGTGAATGGATCTCAAATGATAGATTATTGAAGGATTGCTTTACTTTAGGGTTTCATGAATGAGATGGATTCAACTGGAGCTCATGTCTTCAGTTGTCCTATGCAACGCACGCACTAAATACTATTAAATCACATTCTAACCAACAGATCTTCTCTTAGTGTCTTCCATTTCATAGTGCATGGTGGTTGAAATATTGCAGTACAGCTACTTCTTTGGGTGTTATTCAACGGGATGTTTCCAGCTGATCACGAACACGGTTGATTGTAGGAAGAAAGCACATAATTGTCACAGTGAGGATCCGGATGAATTGATGCGGTGAAACCGACTTGTACTTACGAACCAAGTGCAATGTCATGAACAGACAGCGCTACAGATCAGCACTGCGTACAGCAAGACAAACCACAGCAGAGAAGACGCCGAACCCTGAGAGTCAAATCATGGACCCCTTTGTTTGCGAAAAAGTCTACGACCATACCCATATTAACATACCTTCAACAATGAACATATATACCGGAGTGAGCTGGTGAAAATAACCTCAACAGGACGCTGCAGGTGTGGATCCAGCATTTGTGTAAGGGGAAGGGGGGTCACATGGAAGATAGTATGTTCTTGAGAGGTCCTGACGGAAGATAGTATGTTCTTGAGAGGTCCTGACGGAAGATAGTATGTTCTTGAGAGGTCCTGACGCTTGTTTCACTGGAAAATGTTGAAACATTAACATGCAAAATAGTGCAATGTCAGCCCTTTTTACGAGTGTTCCTAATATTTGGGGGTTGATTTAGTGTTAACATAGATACAAATTAAATAGCTAGCTAAAGGGTAGGGACACGTGCCCCCAGTGCACCCCTGGTCCGTGCCTAGGTTGTTAGGTTATAGAAGGACGCTGCAGCGGTATAGGTACAACATACAATTACCTTTTTGATGGTATGATTGGCAAGACTTTAGGAGCAATAAAATCTGCTTTGATTACATGTATATGAGCTATCTCTACACGAGTTACACTGTTTTATAGTGTTATAGTAAACCTTTATAGAAAACCTTGAAAGCATCTTGTTACGTTGATATT
This sequence comes from Diodora aspera, assembly GCA_031471655.1. Lineage (NCBI taxonomy): Eukaryota > Metazoa > Mollusca > Gastropoda > Lepetellida > Fissurellidae > Diodora > Diodora aspera. Next base: position 9,229 of record JAUELE010150951.1, read on the forward strand.
GTAGGGATTATAACCAGCATAAATAACAACATCTTCACATTGCTGAGGCCTCTTTATCATCTGTTACTCACGGTCGATCACCCTTCACTCACGCGCACTCATCACCTAGACCGTGTGTTGTCGATAATGAAGAATCTTGAGCATGAACAACTTTCAGCTTAGGACAAACTTGTGAACCGCGTAAACTCAGTCCGGTTATTCATAAAATGTCAATTTGTAGGTACTAAGTTCCAGGAGTAGTGAGGCGAACCAGAGCTGGATGTATATAGAGTTTTATGCATGTTTCATCTTTGAGTCTCACAAACCAGAGCTCTTTAAACATGCGATATTTGGGTGTCAGGAGGGTTGAACATGTTAACAAAGGGATTCTAGCTGTTCTATATTTTTAGAGCCTTTCCACGTCTTGGTGGAACTGGCACTGGGTCGAACTCTTGGCATTGAATATATTTAATATTAATATCGTGTTTCATCAAATGTTCAGTAATATTAATTTCTTTGTCATGACCTCTATGAGATGAAGAACGTAATATAAGTGTATGTTATGTCTTACTTTCTTTGATTTGGATTAAATGGTTTGGGTGCTTTGTTGTCTATGTCCCAACCTATTTTCCCAGCGTACTTTTAGAATAAACCTTAGAGGCTATATATTGACATTCATAGCTTCCCGTCGTTCTGGTCTTAAACCACACATACTGGAAGCATTGCACTGGCGACTATCAATGAATTCTATTTTTAACAAGACCAAACAAATTTCAAAGAAAATCAATCTGCACAGCACACATGACACAATCACTGACAATATATTATCTTGAAGTACGTGTGACGTGTGTATAAAGTGTCCTATATATTCTTATTAATTGCAATGTTGGCCTTCTGATTGTCAACGTTCACCAGTGTTTACATCGTTGTTAACAGTGATACATTTAATGTAAACAACTGAAGCGATTCATCATTCAGGCAGCACTCGGTCGGATTTTGTTGGCTTAAATTGAGTGAGCGTATGAAGTGTTTATTATTTCTTTCATTGATTTAGCCTACTGAGGAAACAATGCATATTTTGGACATGTTAAAATATTGAGAGTAAGCGGTCTTGAAAGAGACTGCAAATTACTAGATTATTATGATTTTCGTTATGTTAATGGAGAATTCTGTTTATTCAATAAATACAAGCCAGTTAATATAGAATAATCAATACAGTACGCTTACAGGATTTGGTTTTAATTGTTAAGTAAAGTAAATTCCAGATGTATAGGAACATAATTAGACATAAGTAGTCAAATCAATTTTTGTTTTTCTAATTGATTCCAAAATATTAATGTTTAATTCGACATGTAGATTGACCAAGATTATTAACAAGAAATAACTAACTTGTCTGTGCTTGGATTCCCTGATTCCTGTTTGTTGCAAGGCTCATCAAGGATCATACATAGCTTGAAAAATATTTGAATGAACTATTGCCATACTTAAGATATGTTTCACAAAGCCATCTTAGTTAAGATCAATCTTAGCGACTCGATTAATTTTAAAACCAACGTGACAAACATTTGTCAATATTTCTCAACACAATCTAGTAGTGATTTTAGGACATGTTGTACAGCTTTAAGTCGTTTTGTCAAGTAGAATGATGATTAAAAGTTTTGATGGTTTAAAAAGTTGATCCTAAGAGTTTGCTCTAAGATCGCTTTGTAAAACAGGGCCCTGGTTAAAGACACCTGTGGTTAAAACTTTTATTTGCGTAGCATTATTTTTAAGCTTTCCTAAGGCTTTGATGAGGTATTCATCGTTTAGATATATCATGTACAAAACCGACACATTGAACGATAACTGTTTCATCGAATTAAAAAATGACACTGCAAGAATACCTGTTTCAAGCTTTACAAATCATTTCACTGCAAGAATACCTGTTTCAAGCTTTAAAAATCATTTCACTGCAAGAATACCTGTTTCAAGCTTTACAAATCATTTCACTGCAAGAATACCTGTTTCAAGCTTTACAAATCATTTCCTCTGACCTCTAAGGCTGACCTGTGATAATCAACCAATGAATATTAAATCGCTTGGAGGATCATCGTGTGTTCTATTGCTAGTGTGATATATTGAAAGAGTATGACATGCATGGTGCGTCTGAATTGTTTGGAGCAATATTTTGATGACCATTGGAGCACCAGTGGGAAGAACACATCCATGTCAATTTCTTGTATAGTCGCCCGCAATCCCTTGGGCCCCTGTTCCCTAATGTAATTCGGCAGTACTCCAAATTGACGATTTATCATTCTGCTGACAACACTATTAACGGTAGATTAGAGGAGTGGTAGCATTTGATTTCTTGACAACCATTCTGAAATATCATCGCCAATCTGTTGGGCAGATTCATTTACGAAAACGCCACATTGAACCTTGGTTCTTAAAAAGTGAGTTGGATACGATGGCAGTTTAATGTTATCCATCTGGCATGACTGTATCGTTGATATGTGCCGGAACAACCGAAAGCTGAACCGGAAGTGATCGGGTTCAGATGGTTTTTGTGCAGTGTTGTTTGTAGCTGTCCAGATTTTGTGGCAGATATTGTCTTAACAATGACGTGTTCAAGGATCTGACTACAGTGAGCATCATGTCCAGTTCCACAAAGACATCTTAGCGCTAAGCTGATCGTAAGTTCTTAAGATCGAGATTTCACCATGACCTTCTAATGTTAAATTGTCGATCTTAAGGACTTACGATCAACTTAGAGGCCCTGCTTTTAAGTTAAAAAAAGGTGCTACCACCTGGGTCCTGTTCCACAAGACGATCCGAGTTATATTCGATCTTAGCTACTTGTCAATTTTAAAATCAGCGCAACAAAAATTATTCGTCTTGCACAAACCATCTTGGGACAGTTTTAGAACTTGTGAGTAGCTTAGTTGCTGTGTATTAACGCATGACTGTAGTCAAGATTAAGAAGTTTATCTTAAGAGTTTACGATCAACTTATCACTAAGACTGTTTTGTGGACCATGGCAATGGGGGAGTTTTGTATAAAGGCCTTGCGTGAAGTTGAAAAAACTCCCTCCTAAATGTGAAATTATGTGTATTCACCTAAGATTCTGTAGATAGGTCCATTACTTAGCTACAGTCTGGCACATAAGAATACATTTGCAAATGGTCACTCTGCCACAGTGACCACATTGGTCACTCTGGGTCATTGCCTGTAGTTGTCTGTAAATGTTAACGTGTGGCATTTGAGTCTCTTCTGAAGCAACATCAGCGTTGCCCGCGGCTACTTTGCTTCTGGTGTTATATTTAGACTGTTTCTGTCAGTGATTTGGGTGCTTGACACAGTGTCCTTTTATTTCGCAATCATGGTCAGCTTGTTGCCATAACAACAAAAGAGATAGTCTCGATGCTCAGAGAATTTTCATAATGCATTTTGATATATGTCCCTTCACTTTGAATAGTCTGCACATCTATTCCGCTCATTCAAAACATGTCGCATGAACAAAGTTTCTAAACTTTTAGCCATAGGAATATTTGAAGGCTGGGGACGTTCCCTGATGACAGAAAGTGCTCATGTTGCTAAGAGAAAAAGTTTGAGATGAAAACCTACAGAGGAACGTTGCACCCAGTATAATGTGTCTTCACTTGTGTGTGCACATGTTTTGCTTTACGCCTGACACTTCTTCTCCATACATAAACATCGTGGCAGAACCTAGGACATTTAAAACTCAATCCCCGTTGAACTGCTATGTTGTGAAGACGTACGAGGGCTCCCTGGAAATAGATTCAGATTACGTGTATTTATCTCAACATGTGTGAAACATTTGTGGACTACATAAATATTTGCCCGGATGATGTTTAACTGTGTGACATAAACAGGGCTCTCCAGACTATCTAGACTATCGACTTATAATTAGTTATTGTAATCTTGATCCTTGATAATATTTAAAGTTTGATACATGCTTCCGAACGCGAAACAGGTCTGGTGTAACATGAACTGTAATTCATACATTGTAAAAGTGTGTGCTTCATTCAGTAACGCCGTGTTCCCTTTGTGCCGGAAGATGCTAACGGACATGCTTCATTTTTGTGTTTTATTCGTGGTATGTACATACTTTTATGTACATTTAACTTTCCATATGGTGTTTTTTGAAAGGAGAACACTGAATGTGAACACGTATGCAACTATAAGTGACAGTGAATGTGCAGTTTCCAGTACATATGAAAATATGTATGCTCCAGTTCACAAGGAGCCTGTTTAAATATCTGTAGTGGTATTAAGCATGATTTATTTATAGAATTATATACTGAGGCCCAAAAGAAAATATACCACGTTTAGAGACGACTGAAAAAGAAAACCAAATGTTGACCGTTTTGAGGGATGTGTCTTCCAAGAAAGTGTTGTTTCAGCACATTGCGAACCAAATGAAAGTCCACAAAAGTAGGAATGTCTTAACAGTGACATACAACCAGGAGCTTGAAAAGAGGTGTAATCATTGTTCTCTGTAACGTTTATTTTGGACGTCAGTATATATAACTAAAGAATTAAATACAATTATTGTCTAAGTTGGCTAATCTATAAAATAGAGACAGATATATACTGATGGTTTTTATTGAAATACATTGGCAAGTAAGCGTTTGTAGAGCTTTATATACTGCGTCCAAAAGAAAGTATACCAAGATTTTGAGAGGATACTGAATAATTTCACAAATTCGTTGGATATTCAAGACTTGGAAGGTTTATCAATGAGATGATGTCAATCAAATTACACTCACCGAAATCCAA
>JAUELE010151061.1:0-13982 GCA_031471655.1 Diodora aspera
TAGAGGCCATATAGGGTTAGTGGACATAGAGGGTTTAGAGAACATATAGGGTTTAGAGGACATATAGGGTTTAGAGGACATAGAGGGTTTAGAGGACATATAGGGTTTAGAGGACATACAGGGTTTAGAGGACATATAGGGTTTAGAGGACATATAGGATTTAGAGGACATAGAGGGTTTAGAGGACATATAGGGTTTAGAGGACATACAGGGTTTAGAGGACATATAGGATTTAGAGGACACATAGGGTTAAGAGGACATATAGGATTCAGAAGACATATAGGATTTAGAGGACATAGAGGGTTTAGAGGACATACAGGGTTTAGACGACATATAGGATTTAGAGGACACATAGGGTTGAGAGGACAAATATGGGTAGAACACCAGTTGACCTGGACAGGATACAAACACTCAGCTGTCACGGCTGACTAACTGCTCAGGCGACATTATGAATGTAATGTGTTTCAAAACTTTAAAACTGAAATAATGTAAACTTACATTTGCATATGTAAACTCAAGTGAGCCATTCCACTCTCCTTGAACCTTGCAGCAAGCGACACCTGTTGTGTTACTCTTCACCTCCGCAGATACTCGATGCAACGTCCCCCCATAGAAAGGCTGCAGCAAAATTGTAAAGAACATGGCCATAAGAGAAGAGATGCAGGCTGTTGAATAGTGCTTTCTTGTTTGTATCTGTTCATGTTATTAACTCTGGATTGCATCTACTTTGAGCAATCAATACCGCCTACAAATCGGGGTGGGTAGGTCGTAAGAATAATCACCTTAGTGTGGAAGACTACAGATGAGGAGTACCCCGTCTGTTCACAGCTGATGGTGATCTTGTCCCCCAGCTCCGACCAAGGAACTGTCAGGATTGACCGGGCGTATGCACTTGGAAGGCTGAAGACATACTCTTCCCCATGGCTCAGCAACTGCAGGCGCACTGCAAAAGAGTTTCTCAGGATGTACAAGCTTGTAATATCATATTCTGTAACATCATACGAGGTGTGTGGATCACACTGGTCGACACCATCAGAAGAAATAACACCCAAATGACTGTCTCTAAATTTTGATAATTTACAGGATTTAAGTGTGAAATTTTAAGTGAAAATAAGTTTATGGAGCTGGATTAATATTTGTTAAGGGAAAGTCAACAAGTTTCACTTAAGATTTCAGATTTCAAGAGTGCGGATTGGGGTGACATCATGAATTACCGTACTGGGTAACACCAGACCTGGATGACTGATTATATTTTAGCATTTTTTGACATGTGTATGCAAACTCCTCACAGTGGCATTAGCTAGCAAGTGTATTGAAGCGCAGTTTGCAAGCGTGAAGGAGGCAGTGCGAGCAGTTTGAAGTGTATGATCATCAATGCCATCTCCAAGTTAGAGCTCCATCCCTCTCTGACTGCTGCAGCAAGACTAAAGATCAGACAGTTGATGAATGACCTTGTAGCATCGATCTCAGAGAGCTATGAGTTGAGGTTTTACATTGCACTGGCAATATTTCAGCTAGGTCCACAATGAAGTACAGGGCTCGAAGTTCCAACTAGTCCGGTTGCACACGGCAGGTTATTTTTCAATTGGCGACTTCAAATCCAGTCCTACCAGCCTGGTTGGCTAATTGCTCATTACCACTCAAATTTAATAAAGAAACATACACATGCGATGAAATCGTAAATAACCTGCACTTGTAAAATGTTTGAACACAATCCTGATGTCTATCCTTACTCTACTATCTCTATCATTTGGAACTCATCGGTGCTATTGTAGACAAGATGCCAAAGAGCATAGAGAAACTTCGAATGAATTCCTTGACATGTGTTGTCATTTACTGTCAATTTAATTTAAATCAGACATTGGCTAGTAGTTTACTGGTTTGGTTAGTAACATTTTCAGGTAACTAGTCCGGATGGCTGGTGCCCCCCAAAATGAACTTCGAGCCCTGAAGTAGAAAACTGAAAGTAACAAAAGAGTAGTGAAAGTAATAGATAAGATCCTACATTTTAGTTGATTTGCACAACAAGCATTGGGTTACTGATACCATGTCGGTTTTTGAGTGAAACCATATCAATCCCCATAAAATCAGGGGGTTAGTTTCCAAACACCAGACATCTCAGAATACAAGGAAGATGACACAAAATGAGCAAAATGACCACCAGGGTCCTATTCTTTCTGGTGTTAGAGCGACACCCCCCGGGGACCCAACAGTGTCTGTGGGGATGATCAAGAAAATATGAAATGAAGATCTGGAAGGAAGGACAGATGCACAAACTGAGCTGAAAGTGAACAAAATTGGAAGGCACAAAAGTCAAACTTGGCAGCTTGCTTGATCAGTGAGATACAAAACTGCTGTATTCTGAAATCAGTTGAGATTGTAAAAATATTAACGTGAACTCACAACACACTTGCATTCTCACACGAGTGCATGCTCAAAGTGCCACATTATTACCCCCGTCATTGGAACAATGTACCATCCACAATATTCGTCAACTCCCTGGGGAGTATACAACCCAAGCTGCCAGTTAGGTGCTAGAAAGTTAACTTTGACATTACCATCACTTCTGAACAAGTACCCAATTTCAGCTGGATGGACCGAGGCAAGTTATGAGCAAAGCCACTTGTGCAAGGTGAAACCATTAACACTGCCACTGACTCAGTGCGAGGCAGGGTGAACCCTTGAAGGCCTGGAAGCTTTCTAACGCCAGCCGATCACCCATCCAACTACTCTCCAGGCCCAATGTTGTTTAACTCGTAACCTCAATGCGCTACACGAGACCAACTCACCTCACCATGAGCTTGGTGATGGAGACTGCAATTACAACGTGATCAGTGCAGTAGGGCAGTGTTTTGTCCTCAGTGGACCATAGCCTCTGTTAACACTGAGCAACCGCTGGACAACTGAACAGCAGCAGCAGCTGACGATGATCTTACCTTTGCCCACCAGAACAGCTCCAATAGACATTCCCATGAATTTAGACTTGGTCCAGATGGAACCATTCATACACATCTGTTTCTCCGGACACTCAAAGTAGAAAGCTGATACTGAAAGAGAGAGAGCACATTGATAGAAGTAACAAGTGATTTGGGAAGTGGTTCAACAACGTGAAAAGCAGGGCAGGTGTTACTATCATACCATTTGTTTAAAGGTACATGCAGCTGCTTTCATTAGGAGTAGAACAATCAATCTATCAACTCAATTTGCTTCACATTGTTGTTGTTGATAAACTTTTCTCTTAAAATAGAAATTGTAACAGCAATCATCCACTTCTAACACAAATCTGATGTAAACACTGCTGTGTCCTGCTGTCAGCATGTCTACTTTCACTTTCCAAAAATAGAACAAATACAGAACTGTGTCCGGAAAAAGTGGGGGCTAGTCCTCTCTGTTCTTACGGGCTTGTATTGTGTGTATATGCCACTTTCAGCAAATTTAAAGCTTTATCAACACAACAGTTTCAACACTTTTCCTCGCTGACTGAATGCACAGTAGTTGAATGAGAAGCATGACAACCAGAAGGATGAAGCAGCCAACCATGAAAATAATCTCACAGAAACATTATAATCTCTCAGCTACTGTTCTGCTCCAGCGTAACATAACTTCTGAAGAGTCAGTATCAATAGCTAAATAAGTCATTCTTTGCACAAAACTTTCTGATTCTATCTTCAACAATCAGGCTCCATCTTCAGGCTGTATCAAGATTACCGATCACAGCTCCAGACATAGAATACTCCATGTAAAGTGGCAAGTATGCAAGTATAATTGAAATGAAGCGAACAAAATAAATGATTAAATTCACCAAAATGCTCTATGTTTGAAAACCTTAGCATAATGTACTCAATACATGGACTGTATAATGCGTAAAAACTGAAAGTGAATATGTCTATTAATAGAACCACATAGATAAAAATAGCCAAGTGAATTCCCCTGCAGAGTATATCACCAGTTAGCACGGTCTCGTCATTCAGCAATTACAGTTGTCATTCAGCAATTACAGTTAAGCATACTGTGATTCAACTGACTTTTGAGTTACCTAAACCACAGGTATTAATAATGAAATATCGTAAATCCTAACAAACACTGGATGTTCATTGTTTTCGGAAGGCTTTTTGACTGGGAGTTTATTCAAGGTAGACGTTTACTTAAGTATTAATGGTATTCCGAAATACTCAATACAGTTGGAGTACAAATACCCTATGAATCAAATCCAGGGACCCAAAAAAGCTGATTACCCAGTTAAAAATTTAAACCCAAGGTTACGAAAATCTGTGTGTAAATAACCAATAAAGGGTTTTTAAATTATACAGAGTATTGAGCATGTTTTTTTTGGCTTGGAATTCAACATACCAACTTCTTGAAAAAGTGAATGTTTTCAAACTGAAAGTAATGACACCGACCCGTTCACCACCTTGTCTCGTCAGATCGATGCTTACCTGGAGGATGATGAGAGACTTGCTCAGCAGTGTACACCAGCTGTGTATACGATGATGACAATGATGATTGTGAGGATTTTGTATCAGAAACAGCTTCGTCCTCGGATTCGCTGTCGCTGTCGGCTTCCGCTGTACTCTCGGGGATCCGCCAGGAACAGTGAAATGTCTCACCAATGATTGGGTTGTAAGGCTTTTTGGCTACCGACCCCTAAAATTTCAAAATTACTGTCTTTAATGCGGGCCATGATACAGCAAGACATTAACTTCATCTTACTGATTTTCAGCTGCATAGCGGAAAAGGCCAAGTGTATCGTGTATCATGGATGAGGTGAGTTGGTTTCATGCGCCGCACATTGGTCATTCGCTTGAGAAGTTAAGCAAGGTCGAGCCCTGGCAGTAGTTGGATGGGTGATCGGCTGGCGTCGCAAGAGCTTGCAGGCCTTCAAGGTTTAAACTCCCTGGATCTCACTGTAACGCTGACGTTATCAAGCCGACATAATGTCTGCGGTGTCACCTCGGGCAAGTGACTTAACTCGTAACTGCCTCAGTCGACCAAACTGAAACTGGGTACCTGAGCCTATGTCAGGAGTGTTGTGAACTCTGAGCGCCCCAAAAGGCTGCTTGAGTTACACCAGGGTAATAATGTGAAGCTCTCTGAGCAAGCTTTACAAGCATGGATTTAGCGCTATACAAGATGCCACATTATTATGTACAGTTTCAAACATTTTTCAGTATCGCCTTTAAAATAGGTTTACGGTGGTAGTCACACAGTCAAACAAGTCTAATGGCAACAAGGTTGAGTAAGTGAGTGATTTGGGGTTTTACGTGGTTTTCGGCAATCTTTCAGCCACATCACCACGGTCTCACCAACATCACATCAGTGTCAGGGCTCCTGTCTCTCTGGGACTCGAACCACAACCCCTAAGGCTGGCAGATTGCTGGGCCGACGCGCTTACCACTGCACCATCCCACGCCCCAGTTTACAGAAGAGATTTCCAGTAGTGAGTGGCTTTGGACTCATGGTGTTTTTCCGCAATCTTTAAGTCATGTTGCCACAGTATCACCTACCTCACTTGGGCATCATGGGTCAATCTCTGAGCTGAAGGAGAGGTACCAAGATGGGATTCAAACCCATAACCACCAAGGCTGCCCGATTACTGGGCAAACACGCTCACCCCTGCTATCCCATATCCCAGATTGATGGAATGAAAAGCAAAGACAAATTAACCTATTTCTTATTCCAAAGGAGGAGAAAGGGTCATTCTGAGACTGTATGATTTTCAAAAAGGATAGGAACATTGGGGGTTGGAATGGGTTGGTTATTTTAATATGCCTTTCAAGGGGAATGAAGGGGGGTCTGGGCTCCATGACAAGATGGAATGAATGAGTGAGTGCATGAATGAATGAATGAGGGCATGAATGAATGAATGAATAAGTGCATGAATGAATGAGCGCAAGAGTGAGTGAGTGAGTGAAATGGATTTTTACATTGCAGGGGGCAATATTTCAGCCATAGTGCAATGTGATGTGCAAGAGGCACATCAGGAAAACGGACACCACAGGATCAATAGTAAGAAAGATCCCAATTTTAGTCGCCTTGTACGACAAGCATTGGGTTACTGAGGCCCTATTCTATCTAAGTGACACCGTGATGTGCAAGAGGCACATCAGAAAAAGGGACAACACAGAATCGATAGTAAAAAAGATAAAACTAAAGATCCCCAATTGAGTCGCCTTGTACGACAATCATTGGGTTACTGAGGCCCTATTCTATCTCAGTGACACCACGTCACTCCCCGGAAGCCACACGGGGTGTTTGAAAGAGAGTTCCTGGGTGCCATGCTAACCATACACAAAGAGAAAAGACATTTCAAAATTATATTAATAGAAAACTAACCCGACAGAACAACATATTTCCTCCAAGTCATTTTATATGACAAGAATAGAAGGACAAAGTGGCACTCTAGGGCTTCAGGTGTGGAATGTTCACAAAATTTGCCTGCTGTATTTAAATCTGTTGTGCAAGAAGCAAAGTATCTGATCTATATCTATGTGTCTATGATACCACATCTATGACCTTTAGTCCATCTAATGACCTTGAAAACCTTATCCATCTGCATGTTCCACAGAAACACAAATTGCTTTCGAAAAACAGCTTTCAGCACTTTGGAGGAAGGGTTGAGGACATTGTCCTCACTAAACCCTCTCTCCTCTCATCCCATCCCTCTCCCAAATCCCCAAATTCTCTTGCTAGTGTCCTCTCGTTCCATGACAAGAGGCTTGAAGAGGTCCCAGCCAAGACTGAAGTGGGTTGGATTAACAGGAGAACAGTCCCGGGTGCTCACAAGAGGTTGAAGACCTGCTCAAGAGCTAGATCAATTGCCCTTAGGGGATCATATGCAAGTATTTCCCCATAATTGGTAGTCATAAGACCCCCATTTGCCACCAGCTGTACATAAGGATTAGAAATTCTTCCTCAGATTGTTCTCTATCCAGGCAGCAAACTGGAAGCTATTTTCTTTTGAGCTTAAGGTAGTCTCCGCTATGTCTTACATTATCTCAAAATGTGTTCAGTATGTGTTTTTTTATCAATGTCATTGAAATATGCACTATTTCCAAGAAGAAAATATATCGCTACCTCATCTGAATTTCCTTGAAACAAGCTCTCCAAGACAAGCTGCTAAATCCAAGTTTAATTTCAAGCCGCAAAGACAGCTACGGAGCTCACAAAGTAGTGCAGTCACTAATATGCATTTCTTTTACTGGAATCAAGACTTCACGCATGTTCAGCAGGCCATGCATGTCGTATGTGCATGCCATTTTCTGTCTAATTGACCAATCAAATTACGAGATCTGGCATGTGAATGCATGTGCATCCAAAGCAGGTGTTCTGAACTAGATACCTGTTCAGTAAGCTGTGCATGTTGTATGTGCACACCATTTTTTTGTCTAATTGACCAATCGAATCATGAGGTCTGACATGCACATCCAATGCGGGAGCCCTCCTGATTAGGCGTCAGGTCCCCTATCCTAACTCGAACTGAAGCCATCCTAGGGTTAGTATAAGATCAATTCACAAAATGCCCTACCATTGTCCTAGAACTGACCTGGTACTCAGTACGTCTTTATGCCCTACATGGTAGCCCAGTGGACAGGATGCGAATTGATCAAATCTCTGGGGTTGTGAGTTTGAATCCTGTCCGAGGTTTGGACCCCCACTCACAAACTATCCCAGCTCAGACTGACCACAATGAGTGAGTGAGGGAAAATGGATTTTTTACATTGCAGGGGGCAATATTTCAGCCATAGCACAATGTGATGTGCAAGAAGCACATCAGAAAAAGGGACAACACAGGATCGACAGTGAGAAAGAGAAAGCAAAAGATCCCCATTTAGTCGCCTTGTATGACAAGCACTGGGTTACTGAGGCCCTATTCTATCTAATTGACACCATGTCACTCCTCGGGAGCCCTACGGGGTCTTGATAGGCAATCTGCGGTGATCCTCTGACAGGGGGGAAAGCTGATTGGTGTGATTGTATTTTAAACATTAATCAAATTGCCTGGTTTAAATAGGTATCGATTACAGTAAGTGACACTGATTAACTTTTGAGACATCCTTGTTTCATTCAGTTCACGCATTACCAATAAATATGTCATCATTTAGGTTTTAGAGTCAGAAATCATAACAACTGTTGTAATGCATCCATACTTCCTGTCAAATTTCCAGACAGATAATAAGGTAATTTTCTCTGCTGTGAAGGAGTGTGTCGATAGACTGTTATGACAACGGAAAAGCTCTTGGCTACACTTTCAGTTATCTGTAAATTTGTTTATCCAGACAAATTGGGAAAAAACGTAATCATCCATGCCTGTGCACACAAAAGTAGGGAGGTATGTTATTGGAATTGTATGAAGACAAGGGGAAACAATGAAGAAAGTTGGGAACCATCATCGGCCAGATTTGACAACAATCGTGAAAGTGTCCTGTCAGAACTCGGGAGGTGGAGAAGTCAAGATCTGAGGGGAAAACGTTTTACCTCCCTAGTACAGCGGCTATCAGTGCCAGCAGGAAAGATCTCTGTTTGAAACTCGCAACCTCTGAAAAAATAATACAATACTCATCAAATAATGTCAAGGCTCACTGAGCTCTCTCACATTCTTTACCTAACAGAGATGAGTTTCCATTCAAAGAGACAGATTTAAATACTTTAAGCCCCTTGCCCCAGCAAGGGGCAGCCCCCATGTCGGGAAACCGTAGCTCACCCGTTAGGAAAAAATATAACAATTCGTTCGGGAAAAATTGTGAGAAAATGTGGATATTTTATTTTTAAAATTTGCGTATTTGACATAGCCAAAACCATCTTTAGCCCCCATTGTCAGGGAGTCCAGACTTCCTGTTGGGGGATCTCAGCCCCCCACCCCTTGGGAATTCCCAGTGCCCCCCCTGCACTGCGCTTTCTTGCACTCCCTTTTTAATGGTGACATGTAGACTAGGTGACATGAAATAGTTTTAATAATTTTTAATGAAAAAGTATAACGCTGAACAAGATGGTATTCGAGCTTCTACTGCTAATGTTCCAATTCGCACACGTCACTCTAGTAATGCATTAGCTAGCTACCACCTCCTGAATCTATCTGCATCTTATCAACTGTGAAAATAATGTAATCCTTTTTCCATTAATCCGTGCAAATTCCTCCCCACAACCTAATCAATGAGCCTATAAGAGCAATTACTCGCACTAGTCATCTCTGTCGAATGTGTGTCGCATTATTCACTTAGTTTATCAAGAGGCATGACACACTGTTCAATATCGTCCGCCACTCTAAACGGTGTCGATTGATTGAACAAATACAAGGCAATACACTTTGTAACTTGACAATAAAACACTGTAACTGAATTCATAAATCATAGCCCGCACATCAAAGGCGAATAAAAGTCCGGTCAATACCAATGATGGACGTCGGCCAGTAATTAAAGATGACAATGAAAACGTTTGTTATGAAATGAGGACACGCAGTAACCGCATGTACGGTGTATTTACGTGCCAGGTTATTAACGCTGTTATTGATTAGTGTTACTTTCAGCTGTAGGAGAACAAACAGCAAGAACAATATTTGGAGTGAATGTTACGTGATTTAATTTCCTTCGTGATGATAATGAAATATACCCAGAATTCAACACTCTTTCAAACTTCACGCTGGAACTCTAGCTGGATGAGTGAGTGAAATGGATTTTCACATTGCAGGGGTCAATATTTCAGCCATAGCACAATGTGATCCCAGTCAAGAATGTTACATCACAGTGAGCTCACTGTGACATCACGAGAGCTCACGGTGTGATGTCACAGTGAGGTCATTTTGTAACCTCACAGTGTGACCTCACAACGTGATCTCACTGTGAGCTCTCTGTGACCTCATACATCATACTGTGAGCACACTGTGATCTCATACATCATACTGTGAGATCTTTGTGAGCTCACTGTGACATCACAAGCGTGAGGTCACAACCGTGAGCTAACTGTGAGCAAGTTGTGATCTCACTGTGACGTCCACGTGAGGTCACGTCTTGACTGGGTAGGATGGTGGCAAACTAGGCTATACTATACATGTACAGTATATCTGACTGTCAAAACGTGAATCAAAGAGACATCTCATCCAAACAAAATAAGCAAGAACCAGTTAGACCAGTTATCAACCAGCGCGTTCACTGAAGGTGCATCAGAGAGACGAAGACGACAAATTACCTTTAAACATAGTCCCAAAAGAGGTTCACACGACCTAGAAGACGGCGAGTTCGTCATGCACATCTGCACACATACATTTGCAGGCGCAATCCACAGACATGGACTCGTCATTTTACTTATCATTTGTTTATCAGTCATAATTCTTGATTGTCTACTAGATTTATTATTCATGTGTGTTAAGCTAGCCGATGACTTGTGAATGAAGCATTCAGTTTCATTCCATGCGCCACGACATACGATTACTGATTACTGGATATTATCAGATGAAACAAGCCTATACCACAGATACGACACAGTACCTGTAGGTGTGCACATCTAACAACGTGTTTTAAACACCTCACTTCAAAAATGAACGCCAGTCTTGATTAAACGCGTAAATGGTTTTAAATGTCCGGCGTTTAAATATTATAATAAATTAGGATTTACGGATCATGGTATACAGAGTTATTACCCTGGGACAACGTATTACCCCTAACAT
The DNA here is from genome assembly GCA_031471655.1 of Diodora aspera. Classification (NCBI taxonomy): domain Eukaryota; kingdom Metazoa; phylum Mollusca; class Gastropoda; order Lepetellida; family Fissurellidae; genus Diodora; species Diodora aspera. The sequence continues at coordinate 10,661 of JAUELE010151061.1, forward strand.
CTCGTATACAACCTAAGCTACCTGTTAATTAACATCACACTATCATCCTTTTCCCACCAGGTACCCAATTTCAGCTGGACGCACTGAGGCAATTTACGAGCAAATCCGCTTGCCCAAAGTGACACCACTGCCACTGTCAGTGTCTCAGTTTGAGGCAGGGCGACCCCTTGAAAGTTTGACATCTTTGCAACTCGAGCCGTTCACCTATTGAACTACTGCCCGGGTTCTCAAGCTTGCGACCTACGTGCGTTTCGTTTTGAAACTGGGCCATGTCGAGTTGTGTTAGCTGTTGTGTGTTCGCAGTGAGCTAGACCGAAAAATCTGTCTCTAGATTGTGCTATAATATATTTTTTTTTTTTTATTATTTACAATCTAGAAACAGAATGCGGGCTCGGGTCGCAAACTGACAGTTTTGCTTTGCCAATGGATTCTGTCTCTAGATTGAAAATTGAAAATCACAAAAATATATTATGGCACGATCTAGAGACAGATTTTTCGGTCTAGCAGTGAGCATGTCGCTGAAAGTTGAGATCCGACACCAGTGAGCAGTTTATGCATACTGCACGAAGTATAATGACAACAGTACTCCCCTGCTGAGTGAACACAGTACAGACATGTTTACAGCACAAAGCGCATGACCTCGCACATGTTTATTCAGATGTGCTGGGACACACGAGGAGTGTGCTGATATTAAACGGAGATCATGCATGTGATGCAAAAACTAGAAAACCCGAGGCTATGACACATATACAAGAATAACAATCCGACCCGACCTATGCATAAATTCCTCACAAATCCCTGAAGTCGATACTAAAATGTTATGAACAAACACTCAGTGACTGTAAAGGTTGCGGCGTGACGCAGTGGTTAGCGCGTCGGCCCAGCAATCTGCCAGCCCGGGGAGACAGGATCCCCGACACCGACCTGACGTTGGGGATATGGCTGAAAAATTGCAAAAAAAACGACGTTAAAAAACAAATTACTCACACTCGCACTTAGTGACTGCATGGTGAACTTTGCAAATTAAAGTGCTTTATTTAGTTATACAGCACCTGCCCTAGTCTGTCTCACAGACGCTGAATAACTAATTTTATCCAATGCCAGTCTATTACTGTGAGCCCACACCCTTTAATTTAGCAAGTCTAGATAAAACCAAATTCAGTATGGGACTCTGCTTGTCCCTGGGCTGGTTTAGAATTTTATTATTTTTAAATTACAGTTTACAATAGTATATTAAAATATTATATATATAATAACATTCCAGAGAATAATAATTAGTCTACACCTTCCCGAGTCGCTGCAACACAGTAGGCTCAGTTCAATCACCTCATGTCCATCACCACTGCTGCAGTCAATTTTACCGTCCAACAATGAATGACCTTTCTACTAAAAAAATAAACTTCAAAATATTTTGAGATGGCCCCCGAGAGTATATAGGCCTATGTGACGGATGTGAGTGATTTATGATTGTACACATCCCACAAGCACCTGGTTGGAAGGTACAGCAATCGTTAGAGTCATTTACTGGTTTAGTGACCAACCGCCCTGACGGATCTTGCTCCAGTATTGGTAAGTTTTAACGAGTTGTTCGTTTTCTAAATGAAACTTAATTTCCATTTTAAAGTCGTGGTATTTAAAGGCCATATATCACACTGTGGCTGCACGCATCAATCTACTGGGATAACACAACGAACAAAACGAAATATCAAATTACTCTTTAAATGTATTTATAACCGTTGTCCAATAGGGGTTCTTTTTAGTAATAGACCATGTTGGAAGAATGACCAAATACACGATTCGATTAAAAAATTAAAGCTCAACATGATAAGACAAGTCCTGCGCCATGACGGTGAATCAAATCTGTCCAAATTATAAGATTAATGCAAGTCTAGTTTCTTATTAAAGCAAGTCTATGAAAACAGAAGAGGAGAGAGGGCTCTTTTTACAGTATGGAAATAAAACAATGAAAACTGCAGTTTTTTGTGGATGGACAAGTTTTCATAGACTAAGCGTTAGTCTATGATAGGACATTATACGTCGACTTGAACGTACATGAAATTAAAAGTATATTCCAACGAATTGTTTCATATTTAGTGAATGTTCTTAATCTATCCTGGCCTGGTGACCCGAGCAACAGGAGAAGGCTGCAGCGCCGTAGTGTGTGCTCGTATTGGAAATATAAGATTCTGCAAGTTTGCACAAACTATTCGCATCTGGTTCGGCTTGCCGTCTATTCTAATCCTGAGATTTGGTTTCAACTTTTACATTAACAAGTTCGTGGAGCCGCATGTTTTTCCATAAGGTTTGGCGGCTTGGGCTTATATTACAGCCCTTTTTGTCTCGGGTCCCATACTTTAGTTCAGGCTCCTTTCCACTTACATGCACCGAGTGTCCAACATGTTATGTAATGAGAGAACTCTAGATTACTTTGGAACAGCTACAAAGAGACCAGCTCAGTAGGGTTAAACTTGTCAATGTGGCTGCTCGTTGTTATTTTACGGAAATATTTGAACAACTCATTAAGGACTGGGGTTGAGTCTATATAGCCCTTCTTACAAAGGGCGTGGTGTAAGGTAAAACCTGGGTCAAAAAGGTTAATTGGTAATACTGAGAAAGGTGATAACATGTACTTGAAATGACCGATTTGGTGCCACAAATGAATATCCGTTTACCTCACATTTGTAAGTTGTTCAGGTAACCCAATTTAAGCCACGCTGCGCGCTTTAAAGAAAGAGAATCCTCGGAGAGATGCACTACCTTACCCGCGGTCGTTTTCTTTGCATGTTTGTTTACAGAACAAGCATTTACTGTCCTTGAAGGTACGCCGCTGAGTTTGAAAAAGGTTTTTTTGTTGGATGACATAGCGTGGCTCGTTTTGTGTTCATTGTTCGTAACATGTGAATTAAATACACATTTTCTGGGGATGTAAAAACCTTGTCAAATTTAGAACAGTCTTCAATGACTTTCCAGATTGTTGTTATGTTTAAACACTGAATATGTCTGATAATCCTCGTCTTTAAAACTTTAATTAGACAAAGCGTTCTTATACACCTGTCCACAATATTAATACGCTACTTCTTGATTACTACCACGGAGCGCCTGGTCTCCACACACACAGCGCCCAGCAATCTCTATCTCCAACACTGTCTCCATATTCTGATCGGATCACCCACTGTCTTAGACTTTTGTCAAGACCCTGAGCTAAGACGAAGGATGCTGCACTCCTTTTAACTCTGTGATGCTGCTCTTAGACTTTTGTCAAGACCCTGAGCTAAGACGAAGGATGCTGCACTCCTTTTAACTCTGTGATGCTGCTCTTAGA
>JAUELE010151172.1:0-13982 GCA_031471655.1 Diodora aspera
GCTCGCATAATACAATGTTTATTCCTAATGCAGGATATCGACGATATGTAAACACACTCGGGTAATAACCTCTATGTATCGATATTTTAGTGAGACCGACTTAAAATAATGTTTTTCTCTCACTCTCTCTAGTATCAATATCAATCTTGTCAGTAAGATGATCCAACCTTACTCGATCCTTTTAACTGCAGTATCATGAACTTCGCAAGGGAGCAACCTAGTCTGTATTTTTTTTAAGAGACTTGGCAAGTCTATAACAAAAAATGCAAGTCTAGGGATAGCTGATTACAGGCTGAAATTCGGCCGAGGAGACACAAGGCTCTGCATAATAAATATACACTGCCGGGCAAAAGAAATGATACCAAGATTCTTAGAGGCTATACTGAATAAATTCACAATTGCATTGGATATGCAAGAGATATCCCTTCAAGATTAGGAAGCTTTATCAACGATATGATTTCAATCAAATTAATTACACTCGTTGAAATCCTGGCATCCTTTTGATCAGCTATGACAGAAAGACGTAAAGGAAAAAAACTGAAATCATTTGGTATCGTTTCTTTTGCCAGGAAGTATATTAATTGCGGATATTTTTAATAAAGAAGGACATTTCGGAAAATATTGGGGAAAATCAAGACAGACGTTGCATTCAAGTGAGGAGCCTGTACTGGTTAAGTGGGTTATATACTGACGTGCAAACGATACAAAATGATTTCAGTTATTTTCCCTTACGTCCTTATATCATTCTTGATCAAAAAGATGCTTTGATTTCAGTTAATGTAATTTGATTGACATCATGTCATTGATAGACCTTCATAATCTTGAAGGGATATCTCTTGTATATCCAGCGAACGTGTGAATGTATCTATCAAAATCTTGGTATCGTTTCTTTCGCACGTCAGTATACACGCGGGTCGTGTGAAACAGAAATTATAATATTTAAAGTTTCAGGGTTTATTTAATGATTATACTATGTAGAGTTATGTGTGTACATCATTATGTCATGTCTTCTAATCAAAAATTATTTTGCTCAAATGAAAAATTAAATTTAACACTTTAACACAAGAAATGAGAACTATTGTGTAAACGCTTACCTACATTGTTTTCACTGCTAATCAGTAATGATGTGACATAAAAGATTTGTTGTCATTGTTAAGTTAATGCATCCCTCATTCAATATTGGTATTACCAACTATTTGTTTGAATGTTTCAAATTGACGTGCAGTACATTGTATAAAACTATCGATTTCACTGCTGGTTGCACATTAGAATAGTATTTGTTGTTTGCTACCGATGCCAATGAAGGGGATGTTTGTATATATCTTGATTATTGGAGCGCAGCTTCAATTTAACTTGTATGCCTTCGATCACTACCACTGATGTAAAGTCTCGCTCGGGCTGTAGATTGCAGAAACCGAATTTTGAGTAGATAAGGACTGATTTCGTTTCAACACATTTAATATCAACATTCAGGTTTAAGAGAGACGGAATATCGATATTCAAGATGACATTACACAAAGCGACTACGGTTACATTCAGCTTCCAAAAACGTCGTAAACACACAAAAGCACTTTCTTCAGAAACTGCAACAAAAGTATAGTTTCCTGACGAATTCAAGCACTGGCGGGTTATAAATGCGGGTCGCATGAATAGAAATTATATAATTAAGATTGCATGTTAAGATGCCAACTTATGTTCGTACACCCTTTGTCTTACACATTTTAGGGCAATGAAACACGGAATGGACAATTTCTGCATCATTTTATTCCATTCTTTTAACATTATCTTTTACGTTACTTTTACCACTACTATGTTCTAAAATTAAGATTAAAGTTTAAACACAACAACAATAACAACACTGATTCAAGCTAATCAAGGGACGGTCATACGTCTTCCGAGGGGGTGGTCGTCTTCCATAGAATGTGTCAGGCACAAGAAAAGGGTGCGCATGACATGAAAATGTGAAACGTAATAAACAATGCCGTAGCGCACTAACTGTGATCGCAATTAAGCAAATGTCCAGTTGTTTTAAATCCTTCCCCGAAAGTTTGTAGTTCGGCTTTTTGCCAGCATATATATTTTCGTCAAGACCCTAAGGCTCTATAATTCCGTATATGTGCAAAATTATAGGCAGGATATTATTCTTAAAGTTGGATATGTGGCCAAATTCAATGTGCGATTTTCGCCAAACAACTTTGGAATTGATAAATACACAAAAGCATATGTACATACCATGATTGATGCATAAAACATATGGCACGTTTAATGCTTTTGCCTACTCTCTCATACAAATAAAATATTAAATTCCTTCCCTGTGAAATATTCCTTTAAAGCGGCGAACTGTCTAACAATGCACGCAACAAGTGATCATTGATAATCTGCAACAACGTAAAATATTTACCGATGCTCTCAACAATTTTCTCGATCGTTTGCAAGAGTTTCAAAACATCCGGTCAGCATTCGGCATAACCTATGACGTGTCACTACTTTTATCCAGCTATCTAGCAATCTCCGTGCTGCGACAAGTGATGTTTTACCCGGGCTGCCCGGAATCGCTTTGCATTGGCACTGTGAGGAGTTTATTTAAAAATGTAAACTGAATCCTTTTCAACCTGCCAGGATTAAGGGGTTACGACGTTATTTATTGACGCAAACACTTTTAAATATCTACTCTACAGTATATGTTATTTATTTAACACAAAATGTTCCAAACATTTGTCCCGCCAGGGAACACGTATCCAACTTAAAACTACATTGCCTTACGTAGCTGTGCCTTAGGCAGGGCCAAGTAGATATGATTGTGACAGAGTTGACTGTTCCATGCCCTGACCCAGTGCCTTGACAAAAGTCTCACCAGTACACCATACTTTCACCATAGTTCGACAAAAGGGAAATATGTTTTTGCCAAAAATCATCTCAAAGACATTTGCACTAAAAGGTGAAGACAAACTACTTGAAAAACGCACCATGTACTCAGTATGAAGAATATTTCTATACTAATAATGGAAAAGAAGTTGGTCTCTCTTAATTAATAGTCCCTTTATATATCAATAAAAATCAATCACTTCTCTCTCAATGGCTTCACACAAACAAATTTCAGTTATGTACACCTTTCTTTCTCTTTGCCAGAAATTAAAAAAAAACAGACAATTCTTAAATACATGTGCTTAAAAAAGACAATTCTAATTTACATGTGCATATGTAAACTGTCCCAAAGAAATCTCGCCGTCATTGACACAGGTATGGATACAGTAGTCGTGTTGTCGTGCTATAATTAAAACTTTGCCCACATCGACGTCATTTCACTCACTCACTATTCGTTGTTTAAACACTTTTCACTGATAAAACTGAATGTTTGTCTGAATTCTGTACCTCGACATCAGTCTTGACACGAAATCGTTTCATCAAACTACACTATTTACAGCACATCTAGAAAGAATCAAGAAAAGTTAGTTTTCTTCTGATTGACAAATCAGACGTTATATCAACGTTCATTTTCGACATTTTCAGTCAACGTGGATGTCTTGAACAATATACAATGATGTGTTTTAGTAACACTATTAAGTCTGATCCAAATATACAGCCAAAAACCAGACTCAAAACAGCTGTACCGAACGCCCCTAAATTGGTGGCTGATGCCCTGGGGTCGTACGCACTGATTCGTTTTCTTATTTCGGACGACAATGTATTCTTGTCAAGGAGCAGTCTCTGACGAAGACTTTCCAAAATCGGATCCATGCTTTTGCGCCAGTCTTGCCGATTCTTCATTAAACAGGGACACGTACAAAACACGTGGTCCCGCTGAAAATGGACACTATTACTACTTACACGAGAAACCGTACTCTGAATAAACAGACTGATAAGAGATGAAGGTTCTCGCAGTGTCTTGCTTCCACTGTGCAGTTGACTGTTAGTAGTGCTTAGGGAAACTGATTCCAGGTTATTGGATGAAGATGATAGTGAGTTATCTCCCTTAGCAGTGTTTTCAGACGAAGGTAGAGAGTGTGTATCATACATGTTTGACTCTGTGTCTGCATCGGAAATTTGTGTTGTTGCCTCAAGATCTTCTGTGATGCCTCTATTCGTGCTAAAACTATTGCTCCGGCTATTTGCGTCTTGGCTTGATGCGTGCGATATGGTGTCCCTTCCTTTGACAAGTGTTTCAGATGAAACGAGAAAAGCGGTTGAGTCTGTATCGAGAGTCCATGTGGGCATTGAACTCTCTGAAGGATACAGCCAAGAACTGTGACTATACACACTGGAGATGATTGGTTCTGGGATGTAGGATAACACCTCTGTAGAGTAATGACCGCTGGTCATCAGCTCGGAAGAAACTAAAGTACGAGATTTTATGTTATCCGTTACCGACGCTGTATCCGTATCTTGACATTGTGTGGTTGGTTCACTGCATCTTGGTGTATCACGCCATGAGCTGAACGAACTGCTGTGGCTATTCATATCATTCACTTTTGATTCATAGGTAGTTCCACTGAAACCAGAGAGCCAAGGAGTTTGTCCTGTAGTTCCAGGAACAGATGTAGTCACCTCATTATTTACACTTCCGGAACCGCCTCCACTTGAACGCTCAAGGAACCCTGCTGTGTCTAGTATACTCTTTACAAGAGTTGAGGACGTTATTTTTCTTTCACTACTGGAATAATCGTCGGCTGATGAAAAGGTGTGTGACAAGTTTAGGATGGTTGTTGATACTGTTGTATCTTGCAGTTCGTTCCTGGTTGTTGCGAACATGATCATATTAGTATTCATCACTGAAGTCATATCAGAGAGGCTTGCTTCCACATAGACGGAGGTTGTCACTGTCGGGGTTATATATTCCGATAGGATTGTTTCTGGGTTGGAACATACTTCTGAAACTAAAATACCACTTCAGTGAGACAGCGTGCATTACTAAACTTCCACTCATGTTACATTGCGTCGTTACAAATGCTTTAAACATCATATAATCTCATTGTTGGTTCATTTTCATTTTTTGACTAAATTAAGTCATATCATTCTCATAATATTTTCCTATACAGTGGTCAGAACAAAGACAAGAGTCTGGTATGATGAGGAAATACTTACTTGCTGGAGAATCTATTACTGCATTTCTTAGCGGGCCGCTCCCGGCAATAACCCTTGTCCCCATCCCGAACTCAAAAACGTCGTAGGGAGAGCACGAGGGTAAACATCCGATAGACTTAATGCCATCCTTAATTGGTACAGTGTACACAGTCCCAACTTCAAATATATACTCTGTCTTGTTTATGTTACAAATGAGACGTTTGTCTATCCATCCTGTTTCATGAAAGTTCAGGGACGACTCCACCTGTAAAAAGTTTTCAAGGTCAGCATGGGACATAACTCTGTACGATTCCTGCCTTTGTGCCAACGGTTGCCGGATAATCATGGCGCTGGAATAATTAAGAGGTATATCGGCGTGTCGAAGAAGTAAGGCCAACAGGATTGGAAATGAAGAAGTGATGTTACCAGCTGTATTGGTAGGGTTAACGAAGAAATATTCTTGCGCCTTCAATAGTAAAGTTGTCTCGTCTGGTAGAGAAACAGTTGTACCTGACGTACCCACAACGGCCTTATACAGACCAGCCACAGGGAAAGGAACAGGGGATAAGATGTACTCCGAACCCCAAATGTTCCTTGGCGGCATTTGTTCAAAGGATATGTCACATGCGTAAACCCCGTCAATCTTGTCGCAGAAACTACCGGAAAAGACTTGAAGCGGAACAGGTGACATTATTCTGCTTCCTGTAAGATCTCCTTTAGATGTGAACATGATGACCTGGTATGCGAACATGTACATTGATACAGTCTCGCCAGTGCTGTACGAGTTACCATTCATCTTCACAGGATTAGTTGCTTTGAAGGATATAGTTACTGATGGCGATGTTCTCTCAGCTACAATTACCGCGGTTGTGCTGCAGGTGATATTTTCGTGACAAGAGGTTATTACCGTGTATTCAATGTTAAACGTGGTTGCTTTGGGGTACACTATAAATGATAAGGCAAAGTCTCTGCCTTTCACCAGAACGTTGACACCGCATGATGTGTTGGTAGATATAGAGAGTCCTCTGTAGGAATTGATTCCTTTAACGATGTCATCGTGTTTAGCCACACCTAAGGACAATTTGAGAACACCCGTGTTATCAATGATGTTGGTAGAACCTCCAACGGGTACCATTGTTGAAAGCGTCACGCTTGTTCCTTCTCTCCCTGTGACTGTCACGGTATTCTGAACCGTTGATGAACCATCACTCGGAATAATTAACCAGAAAGCCTGGCCGTTTGTCTCCCAAGCAGTAGCCACTTCTGTGCAAAAAGTAAGAAAAATGTGTCATTCATCTGTTGTACAGTTTAGTTTAACATACACTAGGTTCAAATTGGAGAAATAATAACATGAGTCCTCAAAGACATTACATGTAACAAAAAACAAGTTGTAGTTTATGTACAGGTGTTTTCATTGTATTGCTACTACAGAAATAGTCATTATTAAACGTGCCTTATATATAGCCCTCTCGAAGACGCTCTGTTTGTGTATCTACTAGGATGAATTCTGTTGTGAATAGAGTCAATGACCATTACCTTTGGTTTCGTAGCTTTTTGTTTGGTAAACATCCATAACAGATTATTATTATTATTATTTGAGGGGTTGGAAGGATGATAATTACGCAAATCGTAGTTAAAGTCCATAAGACATCGAACTTCTTGCACCAGTGAAACGTAACTTAAATATATATACCTCATCATTGTTAAACAAAACCCAAACAGTGGAACATAACGCTCCAAAATATGACAAAACGCAGTTCAAACTTGGAACAAAATATCAACAGAGGGATATCGTTCGCACAGTGGAACATAATGCACACAGTTGAAACATAATGCACGAAATTGGAACAGAACGCACGAAAAAAGGACATGATGCACGAAATTGGAATATGATGCACACAGTTCGTACATAATGTACACAGTTGGAACATAATGCACGAAATTGGGACATCATATACCATATTGGAAAATAATGCACGAAACTTGAACAGAACGCATCGAAAAGAACATGATGCACGAAACTGGAACATAACGCAAAAAACTGGAACATTACGGACAAAAGTGCTGTATAATGCACGAAACTGGAACATAATCCACGAAAATGGAATAATATACAAAATTGGAACATAATACACGAAAATGGAATAATACACAAAATTGGAACACAATACACTAAAATGGAATAATACACAAAATTGGAACACAATACACGAAAAGGGAATAATACACAAAATTGGAAAACAATACACGAACATGGAATGATACACAAAATCGGAACACAATACACGAAAATGGAATAATACACAAAATTGGAACACAATACACGAAAAAGGAATAATACACAAAATTGGAACATAATACACGAAAATGGAATAATACACAAAATTGAAACATAATACCCGAAAATGGAATAATACACAAAATTGGAACATAATACACGAAAATGGAATAATACACAAAATTGGAACACAATACACGAAAATGGAATTATACACAAAATTGGAACACAATACACGAACATGGAAAATAATGCACGAAATTGGAACATAATGCACGAAATTGGAACATAACTCAACACAGTTGAATACAATTAAATGTAGTCCACATCCATCATTGCGATTTAGTGAGCGGCACATAACTCACCTGTACATATATAGACAACAAAACAGCATAAGACGCAGCATCTAAAATTAAAATACAAGCATCAGGAAAAGTTCGTTCAATGATGTCAACTTGTGCGATTGCACTGAAACACTGCTCAACTGCAGCTTATAACAACTTTGTTACAATCTTGCTGTCCAAACAACATTTGCAATTCAGTTCTACGGAAATATTTTGTTGTTAATTAGTTTTAATGATATTCCATTTATTAAATGGTGTTATTTTATCTCTAAGATATCGATGATATAATAATGCGATGTTTTTTCGTTACTTTAAAGTTTGGACACAAATAATACGATTGGAATGTATTAATACATTGTTTTAAAACATAGGTTACTTATTAACTAAATTTACAAACCCGTTTTACATACATGTAACAGAATGGCATATTTCTATCATAATATAACAATAACTGAGGTCCAATAACTTAAACGTGCGCTTAGCACCTTGTTGCATGAAATCATTGACATAGTCAGAAGGACAGAGATGTAATTCTCAGAACCTGTGGACATCAGTTTGATTGCAGTGTAACTACTTACCGCATTGCATCTGCACCCCTCATCCTTATGTGATGAAATAACACCTTGTTTCAATCAGCCAGCCCCTCAGTTCTCGAATATATCGATACTCGGCCGCCAATTGTTTGTTCACCACTCAGAAAATGAAGCCCCCTGTTTTCTGTTCCAGCGATTCAGACCAGTCTTTGTTCCAGGTAAATATGAAAGAGCTGCATATTTGCTTTGAAAGTGTCTGCACGTGTCATCTGTGTATATCCGCGACATGCCTGCATTGATCTGTTAAATATACTGAGACATTAGTTTCATTCACATTATCAACTGAGACTTCATCCACGAAGTCAGTGTTGTTGAATTTGCTCTGCTCCGAGCAATAGAACATGCCTTATTGGAAATTACTTTACACCTTCAAACGAATACGTTTTAAAATTGATCTATTGCTGTTTTGTGAAAACAGTGATGGTAAAGTGTAGAATAATGTAAAAGTTCTCAGGACACATTGTCTTCATTACCTAACACTCCAGAAAACGACATGTATAAGAAACCCTCGTCTAATGGAAATGGTTTCTGGTGTTTGGGCAATAATATTGACAATCACTTTCGTTTTATTAACGCAAATTGAGTTGAACCGAATTTAGCTGAGTTAATATTTTATTCTTATGGAGCAACATAGAGGAGGGAAAGACATCGATGGAAGGAACTGGGATCTAATGTTTCTGGGGAACAAAGTCTCTGGAACTCTAATAGATTCCCGAAGCAGTTACCTGGTGAGCATTAATACATGAACACTAGTCCTCAACGAGCAATGCATTACGAGAAATAAATTAACCTATGAAGTGAAATACGACGGCTGAAGTAGGAGAAAGAAGGTTGACTTGGTAATCACAGACAAAGGAGTCCCCATTAACCTGGAGAGATGTCTTGGCTTCATCGATAAACCTGTCAATCAATTAACAATAATATTGACGAGTGTACATATATAGGGTTAGTTATGTACATTGCTGCAATGGTTTCCATGACAGGCATGTGTACATTGTTAAGTCGTCTCTGAAGTCAACCATATTCAACATGTACGCATTCTCCTGACAGACTAGGTAAGCTATGCTTTGCGTGAAAGCAAGATTTACATAAGACGACGATAAGACTTGCTTTCTTCATGACAACAATAACGATTTGCAGCTCAAACACAGACATCTGGTTATGTTGAACGAAGAGCTTTTCGCCATGCGTTGGTAAAGATGCTTCTTGCACACCACAGGGCATACATATAATAAAGGTCAATTATAAGAAAACTGGCAACGACTTAACTATTAAGCTACGTGAAGTAGCGATTGGTTAGGATCTAAGCACCAAGTCGGTTACGAATGGAAATAATGGTACGAGATTTGAAATGCCGATAGGATAACCTCGATCCAGAACTTAATCTGAGTAATGAAGGATTCATTAAAACTCAACTCCATTGAAGGCAATGTTAGGTTAATTCATTATTTTCTTGTGATATAATTAGTACCAGAAATATAATAATACTGATACTGACGTCACGATGAAATAATAACAAGAATTTCAGAGACGACTGCAGAAAAACAAACAGAGTTGGTAAAGGTTGTTATCATTGTGGACGGGAGTAAAGTACAGTGGTTAAGACGAGAAACGCCCTGCTGCATACTTTATTACAAACTAACACTTAAACCATAAATAAGTATTTGAACGTCTGCCACGTACATATCTAATGTAAGATGCATCTGGACTTCTTGTAATTGAAATGCCTTGTCTGAAACATTAATCTACGGTCATGACTCTCCTTTGTGTAGAAACCGTCACCAGTGTGTTTTCCGGTTTATATTACGTTTCTTGCCTTAAATCGATACCGCAAAACTAATAATATGAATAAACACTACAACTTTATACGGCTCACAAAGACAAATAGAATATCTAGCAAATAATACCTCGGTTGTAGTTAAAGCCAACAAGATTTTTCATTGTAGCTGAAGCATCCATAAACACAAACAGAAACTTCAGGAATTAAAAACTAATGCAGAGGTCAAAAGGGAGTAAACAAAATATCCATTTTTTAAGCTGAGTAAAGTCTAAAAAAGTTCTCTTTGTCAGTGTAGAAATAACAAACTAACAAGACTTAGAGAAGGAGTTGGGTTTTTTTCAGAAAACGGTAATTGTCACGGGTCACTGCGCTCAGTGTTTATTTAGTAAAGTAGCTTTCCAGGCACTGCTGTCCCGAAACAGAAAGTACAGCGTATAAAAAAGCTGACCTCGCTATGTGGAAACGCGTGCACAAACGAAACGAAGCAAAAAGAAAAGGATTTGGCTAAGATTAAATGTGACGTGTTTTACGTCGCCGTTGGCAATGATTCAGCAATAGCCCGAGGGTTTCAAATTAAACTTGTTTACAGAACACTAAGGGTGCTGAAATGTCACTCTAACAGAATATAATCAATATTATTCACTTCTATAGTGTTTTATTCTTCTTTTAGCTTCGTGTTAGTCTTGGTATACTTTCTACTGATTTTGCTTGTTTCCTTTGGACCTTTTATGGGCATTCCTGGTAACAATGTGTAGGTTACACTGTCACGGAAGTAAGCTACGATTGCCTAATCATAGAGGTGTATACCGTGAATCTCACGATTGTTACACGTATCATTCTCCATATATTTCGAACAGCAAAGATGTAATATCCCGGTGTTTAGTTGACATTTCTGTAAACCAACTGATAACAAATGAGAGGCCTAACTTGTGCAAAGTCACCAAAAGTCGAACACTTACATTTAGCAACGTAAAGCTAAAAGTAAACTCGGGTCTTTTTTAAACTATGCAAACAATTACTAATTTAAAACTTCTAATACTTACATTTAGCAAGAATTTGTGCCAGAAAACGCTGTTCGCTCAGGGAGCTGATGGAGACAAGCTCGGCGTCTTCTCGCTGACACACATTCCGAGCTTTATACCAGTTCAAACTGAGCATCCTGATGTCATAGCAACTCTCCTCAAACTGGACGAACCCGACTGGACAGGCTGAAGTGGAGAACGAGACCGCGTAAGAGAACACTAGCTCTAAATAAAAATGTGTGCAAGAGGTGGGTGGTGGAGGGCTGCCAAACAATTCTCCGGTACCATACCACCAATTAACACCCTCCTAGATGTTGGTTATGATAAGGACACTGTCCTGTTCGTTCCAACATTTTCTTCATATTGGGAGAGAGAGAGAGAGAGAAAGAGAGAGAGAGAGAGAGAAAGAGAGAGAGAGAGATGCACGGGTCTTCATTCTTCATGACATTATAACTAAGCATACTTCCTGCTGAAATTTTTCTTTTATCTGATATTGCCACAGGGTTTGCAGCAATAACGATAGATACCATCTCCCTTTTACATCCTGGATATGTGCCCTGCGATCTGAACAACGATCTGGAATGTTGTCATCATAGATATGTGACGTCCCCGTTGACAAGTCATGGACAAATTTAAATGCGTGTATTTGTTTTCTGGCCAGATCGGTTCTCATTGCTCTGGGACTCTGAAAGGACCAGGGACGTTGAGAAAGCACAATCCAGGGAACATTTGCATATTTTTCATGTAACACGCTAAAAAACAAATTTATGTAATTTAGTTGGTATCATTCTTTAAAACACTTACATTTCTGAGGCATTGTGATGGTAGGAGAAAGAGTGGACGCGAATTCAGGCCCTTCCGATGTTGCCGCTGAAGGACTGTTGGGCGTGGTTGCCGCTGGATTTTGGGTCAACACGTTTGGCACATTGGGTAGTAGTTGTAGCAGGGGTTCATATTTTTCCAAACGTTTGTTCATCTCCTGTACTATTTCTTTTCTCAGTTCAGCACGGATGCTAGCTTCAACGTCTTTCTTAATTCCATCTAAACCAGCCTTATTTAGGCTCCAAGAGCACGTGGAGTGTTGGCCCAAGGTAATTTCAAAAGCTAGAGCATCCTTAGTTACCACCAATAGTACGAGCAGTGTTCCCAACAGAAAGCGCCAACCACTCACCATGTTGACTGAACTTTAATGCGCGAATGAATGCTCGTTGTTCAGCCAAATTTAGTGGACTCTATGAAAGGCACACCGCTTGTAAAGCTTCGACAGGAAATGGGCGATTCACAATAATTTGAGATAATGGCTTTTAAATATAATTTACGTGCCAGCAGTTCGGGAAATAATGACCCTGGTGTATGACTTACATGTATGTTCAGATGACGGCTGTTAACCTGGCTCGTCAGATGCACATTTGCCGCCTTAACCCGACATGCTGAGCAAGTTCTACAGCAAAAGAGAAAAGTAAATTCTATATATCGTCACCTTAATGAAATAATTGCCCAAGTCATGTTCGCTGCTTCAGAGAAAAAAAAAGGGAAATTTATTGGAAAACGTACATGTTATAATGTGTTGATGCTATAATATGCATGACAAATAAGAAGATATCAGTGAAATATCTAAATCACGTTTCATAGCCTAACAATCTGACATAGGCCTTTGACGAATCCCCCATTGTGACTTAGGCAATTATATCATTAAGGTGACGGCATGTTAGTTCTGTAAGTGTGTACAAGAGAGTCCAGAAAGACAACATATTTTATGCATCCTCACACACAGAAATACAAGTGTTTTGCAAAGTTATCACAGATGGCATAGGCCTGCTAGCAATATTTTTAGATTAAAATCCAAGCTTTCAAGCTTTGTTTTATACTATATTTTTTTATTATCAAACAAATAATATGACCACGTTAGCCAGTTGAGAAACCAAACGTCAATGCAGAGGCTGTTTGGAATTCCGTCCAGTTCGCTTATGTTTGTGTTTCCGGTGTGACCTTGAAAACTGACCCGGGAGTCAGTATTCAACGTTGAAAACATACCCGGTCTCAGTTTTCAACAGTTGAAAAGTGATCCTGTCAGATTACCAGGTCGTTGAATACTGACTTTCGGGTCACTTTTCAACGCGGGCCAGTTTTCAATGTCACACCGGTGTCACAAGTAGTTTTAAGGGAAATGAAACACCTGCGCTATTCTGAGGATGCCCTGGAAAGACCAAATCTGCTAAATATTGACAGCCAATGCTATGTCACATTAACTGCGCGAGGGGAATTACATGAAATTGATAAATCTAAATACATAGGGTCGTCCTTCGCCGAGTATTGAGCGAGACGCGCCATATGATTGAACGCAAGATTTGGTTGTGGACGACTCGCTGATTGGTCAAAAAACGACTTGGAGACGATCGTTCAAAATAGGAGCGAATCCAGGTTATCTGAGGGAGGCGTTGGCCGAGTCATGTATCCTCGTTTCCGAAGATGAGTTATTGGCAGTCCTTGTACTATCGGCAAACAGAATCATTGTACTTTGTCAATCGACACCACTTCTGCCAATCTGAGCCCAGACCACAATTTACATCCGAATAACGTCTTGGTAGAGATGTCAAGTTTGGAGCTAGTCAAGGGATTTAGGTCTTCAGCGTCATAGCCAGCTATCTGGAGCGACATGAGTGAGTGAAATGGATTTATACATTGCAAGGGGCAACATTTCAACCATAGCGCAAGATGTCTGCGAACTTGTATACTCTTTGAAGAGACTACAGATGTCTGCGAACTTGTATACTCTTTGAAGAGACTACAGATGTCTGCGAACTTGTATACTCTTTGAAGAGACTACAGATGTCTGCGAACTTGTATACTCTTTGAAGAGACTACAGATGTCTGCGAACTTGTATACTCTTTGAAGAGACTACA
>JAUELE010151394.1:0-13980 GCA_031471655.1 Diodora aspera
CATTTAATGGAAAATAAAGAAGGACAGCGCCGGGACCAAAAAATTATGTCGAGACAACCGAGATGTCGAGTTAAGAGCTAGGTCGAAACAATGGTGTTTTACTGTACGTCAAGCATAGACTCAAATGTTTAGAGTCGGTGGCTTTGAACCTGGGTCGGTAGGGTAACCAGAAAAACATATTTGTGTCGCCTTAATATAACCCTTTCCTTCGGGTCATGTAGCATTAGGTAACAATTGCACGTTTACATTATTTTGTGTAGAACAAGCTTGGATGGCACAAAATATGAGTAGTAGCAGTAGTAGTAGTTGCAGTAGCAGAAGTAGCAGCAGTGTCAGTAGTAGCAGTAGCAGCAGTAGTAGTAGTTGCAGTAGCAGAAGTAGCAGCAGTGTCAGTAGTTGCAGTAGCAGCAGTAGTAGTAGTTGCAGTAGCAGAAGTAGCAGCAGTGTCAGTAGTTGCAGTAGCAGAAGTAGCAGCAGTGTCAGTAGTAGCAGTAGCAGCAGTATTAACAGTAGTACCAATAGTAGTACTAGCAGCAGTAGTAGTGGCAGCAATTAGTAGTAGTATCACTAGGAGTAGAAGTAGTAGTAGGAGTAGAAGTAGTAGTAGTAACAATAGTAGCAGTAGTAGTAGTAGTAGTAGTAGTAGTAGTAGTAGCACTAGGAGTAGAAGTAGGAGTTGTTCTAAGAGTGCGCGTAGTCAAATAGTAAATATCTAGAGGTAGTATCTAGAGGTAGTAGGAACAAGCTGTCTACACTCACCATCATAGCAAGAACTACAATCCCAGGATATTTACTGTTTTATAACACATGCAACAAATTGAACGTACATGTGCAGGGTATCATCTGCACCTTTTTGCAAGACTCTGAGTCAAGGCAAGGAAAACTGGACTCTTACTCTACCGTAGTCATCTCTGCTTGTGGCCTGCAGCAAGTTTAATAAATAATAACCTGCATCTGTTATTACATATATTTAGGGACGACTTCAGCCTTTGGGTCTTGACAAACGTCTGGGTATTCTCACCAAACATGTCTCAATATCGATGTGACCAATTCATCTCGTGACCCAGTTGACGAGGGTGATGTATCAGGCTGTGACTTTGTCGTTGAATCAGATCAGCTTCATTTTGTCCAAAGTAACAAGGCTGATTTGGCATCATTTTCAGTGGATATAAACATAATCAATAACAAAACAATATCACGTCGTATATGTTTGCAAATATTTACATGTGTAAGATGTGGGTGAGCGAATATACATTGTTAACCCAAATGGTGAGGTCTTTAACCTTTCACAGACTGTGTTGCTGTCTCCATTTCATAAAAAGATGAAATACATTGTCAACAAAATAATATGAATATTTGTTCTTTGGAGATTCACGTTACTGTCACTGAACAACGGTTGTGTTCATGGTCAAATAGAAACGCTTAATAGAAATCATGAGACCGGACTCGTCACTGCGGTGGATCACGTGGCAGGGTAATGGATGAAAAGAAGGAAATTAACTATCACAGCAGAGCGCCTTTTTATTAGTGTTTATTCATGTAAGGAATTATATCAGTTCCTAGCGAAGGGAATCTTCAGTTACCTCAGCCGCAGACGAGTGTGACCCATGAATACCGTAGGATACCATCGTAAGAGGTCATCACGATAAGAGGTCATTGTCCAGAACACAAGGGTACAGACATATTATCTGCTTGGTTTCATACATCCTGCTGTTCATGACATCCTGTCGTGACATCCTTAAGGTCACTGAATTACTTACCCCCACCATATATTCGTATTATTATAGCTATTTCATCATTGGTATTTGGAACATTATGCATGATGGTTCTTGGAAGTTACACAATAGGCCAAAACACTGATATCAAATAACCTATGTGTAAAATAGTTATTTTAACATTCAAAGCCATAAATGTCATACATAAGGAATGACTTGAATATTTGAGATGAGTCATGTTTAATACCACAGTGATGTCATCTTCGGTAAGTGGCTTTGCTCTTAGTTTCCGTAATCTCTAGACGTCTAAACTGGTATTATATAGATATGCTGTACTTTATTCACACCTCGTAAATGGGTCGTAGTCAAGAGAATGTTAAGCAAGGAGAGTTAACAAACTCATTTAAACCAAGGTATACATTACATTCATGAAAACTAATACAGGAACGAAGCTATATATAGTGTTATGCTGAATTATCGCATATTTTAATCGGTCCTGAAACACACGAACCGTCAGTCTGATGTGCTATTGATCTGGATGACACTTGAGATGATATTTCTCTTAACAATGTTTTTAACAAAGTGTTCGTTTATTCATTTCTATCTGATAGATAGGTGAACTCCGAAAAAGTTTGCATTTTAAGATAAAGTTTTCCCAAAATGTACCATTGATATCTTTTTATTTAAGAACACTTCACGATTTTAAGAACGAGGTAGGTTGGTGTGCCATCATTTGAATCACGCTACCTTCGTGTGCTCACTCGGATTGCATCAGTTCACATGCTCTCTTGTAAGATGTAATACCCTCAACTAGACTGGGATGTAGCTCCCTGAGATCTGTACAAGCACGCGGGCAATGAGTATTATTCTTCCTGTCAACACTTCGCAGTCTACTTCAAATTTTATTGTTATTGCCCTTCCATCTATCCTCTCTTCTACAGCAGTACACGCCCACAAGATCACTTCGATCACAAAATCAGTTCTTGCTCGGTGTGTCCAATACTCGAACCAAGTTATTTGATGACAGATCATTTGCAAAAGCTGGCCCTTCTCTCTGGAACAATTTTCTCTTCCCTCTCAGACGACAGCATAAACTGTCTGTATTTTAATCGGAACTAAAGTCTAACTTGTCTAAAACTGCCCTTCCATAGACCGTTAATACCTTTCCAAGAGTTTACCTTTACTGTCAGTTTTTAGCTCAGTCTCAGTGCTTTTGAGCGATTTTTTAATCGGATATAGGCGCTATATAAATTTGTATTTGTATTTGTATTCCAATTGAGGAATCATTAAACCTCATCTCTGGCATGCATGTCGAGCAATCATCACTTGTTTTCACCTGGAATGAATTCGATCGGAACGCAGAAACGTCATGTGCTGTTGCTTTTCAACAGGGAGCAGATGTTTGTCAGCGGGTAAACACTGCTACCGCACACATTCATGCACCACTCAGAAAAAGATAATGTGCACCATGGTTTTAATACATTAGCAGCTGTCAGTTTATTTACCAATTCAGCATTTGTCTTGGTATTCATTACAGATGTTTTGCATGTGCTAATTAAGATGGCTCCCTATATTCACGATGCTATAACTTCCCGGACCTTAACCTCCAGGACATTTGACAATCAATTCTCGAATCTTTCCCAAAGATAGCAGCATATCCTAACTCAGACCAAAATATAGAATACATATCAGGTGGATGCTATCCCGAGGATACATAGGACCATTTCGTGAATTGGTCTTATCCGAACCCGAGGATGTCTTAGCATTTGTCTTAACTGGTTAAGAACAGCATTAGTTAGAATAGTTTTGTTAAAAGAGGCCTTGGATTTAGCAGTAAGCGATACCGCGTTTTTTTTAAACATACATACAGAAACGGTCTTAGCTCACGTTGCACGTGAACGTATTATGGTTTGGGTTTAACGGTTATTTAGCATTGATGCTTCAGTCTTGTTTGATATTTGGCAGTGTACTCACTTCCGGGGGCTGAAGAGATTACTTGTTGGAATAATGTTCCTCCTAAACTGATGGTTCTGGGAGTAGTTGATTGTTTTCTCTGCAGCTGCCAATCTTGATCCAAGAAATGATGATCTGATAGAGCAACTGATACTTTCAGCACAGTCCAACAATGGTGCCCCTCTCGGTCCCTCCATTATTTAACTGAGAGGGCATTATCTCAAATACTGAAAGTGTAATAAGATTTTGAAATGTTTAACCCATCTGAAGACGTTTGTTTACTGATCAGACTTCATAATTATATTAAATCCAACTTGACGTTTTGTATTTTATTGATTTAACAGATTGGTAATGGATCAAATATCAAGCAATTATAGTAGTAACTTTCCTTGGGGCCCTAATTACTCGTTAATGCTCAATGGTTAATCCATGGCTACTGGTGACACAAAACTTGATTTGTCAGTGCCAGTCGTAGCTCGCAAGGTTTCACCCCTTCAAGTCACGTGGCAGTTAATTGGATTCTTCCTGAAATATACAAAACATGAGCCAAGATGAAAACGGTCCACTGATAATACACTAAATGAAGAAAACCTCACCTCCGACACCACTGTCACGACACTGACAGCTTGACTGTGATACGTTCCTTGACATGACACAAATCGTTACCCTTATTCAAGTATTTCTGACATGTGACTATCTACAGACAACATCCAAACACCTATTACTGTGATATATATGTTGAATGTGAGAAACCTATTGCCTGTTCTCTACGGGAAGGACACTACTACTACTACTACTACTATTATTACTAATTCTTCTACTTCTACTACTTCTAATTTCACTACTACTTCTACTACTGCAGCTACTACTACTACTGCTGAGACTATTACTGCTGATACCACAACCACAGCTACTACTACGACTACGACGACAACTTCTGCTACTACTATTACAACAACAGCTATTACTACTACTGCTGCTGCTGAAACTACTACTAACACCGCAACAACAGCTACTACTGCTGCTTCTACTATGACAAAGACGACTTCTGTTACTACTACCACAACATCAACGACCTTTGCGACATGTACTACTTCTATGACGCCTACTACGAGGATTACTACTATTATTACTACTACTACTACTACTACTATCATCTTCCACAGTGCGGTTCAAACCCATTTTCAGTTGGGTCGACTGTCACAAGTGAATTAAAAGTACATTGTCCAAAAGTATAAAGCAACATTGGTTGAGATCGAGCTCCAGACCGACCGAGTTCAACACCTCTTCCTCGCGGTTGCCACTCTTCCCTTTTCAGAACCATGAAACAGCCTCACCAAAACAGGTAGACAATGAAAAAAATAAACATCATGGCATTCAAATATATTGTCCAAGGCAATAAATTGCTCATTTCAAAACTGCCTCATGGGTATTTATCAAGCTCGGTAGGATTGAGAATTGGAATAAGATGCCATCCATGAAAGTAATAACTAGAAACAGCTTCCTTAAAAATGGAATAGCACATCTGCTACTTAATGAATTTCTATAAAAAGACAAAGCAGCTTCGGAACTGGGGCAGTTTGTCACTTGACATCAGGCGCATTTACAATTCGACAATTGGACAGTCAATATTGAAAACACACATACAAACTCAAATCAGTCTTATCGACCAGTTTGTTGTCCAATCCACTGAAACTCTGTCACTGAATATTGTTCACATTTAAACGCTCTTGAGCAGTTTTTAAACTGGATTCTTCTTCTTCTTCTTCAACTCATCAACATCAACATCATCAGTAGCAGCATCATCATCGTCACCATCACAACGCCCGTGATTTGTTGCGGTGAAAACTGTGGATTTTGGAGCTACTAACGAACAGGTTGGTATCATGATCAGAAGCTCTACGTGATCATCATGTTTCCTTCTTCATCTTAAGCTTCTTCCTCATATTATTATTATTTTTATTAGTATGAAGGCAGAGAAGCTAAAGTTACATGTAGCGACACCTGCTTCAGACAAAGAGCTTGTCTGAGTAACCAAATCAGCCGACTCTGGCACATGAAAATATTCTGGCCCACGTGTTGGAGTAAGATAAAATGGTTCAGTATTGGAAACCGATTTCTATCGCACCTGTTACCCATGTGTTGGGGATCCACTGATTCCTTGTAGACTGACACCGATCACAGAAGGGGGATTGTAAAACCAAACTTACAAGGTAAAAACAGTTCCGCTATTATGCAAGAAGTTAGTGAAGAAAGAAAAAAAGACCCAGAATCTAGACAGGTACAAATTAGTTCACGATTAAACAACACGGGTTGTGGTGTTTTAGATATTAGCGAAAATAATTTAATCATATGGGAATCGCCGAGATCTCAACTGATCGGTACACTTCGGAAAGGATTCTTCCTTATGTATAATGTATTTGGATTGAAGCTATTCTTGCAATTTTATTTCTTTCTATTGCATTTGAAGTGTATTAGACTTTCAATGTATACATTTTCACACCTAAAAAACACACAGCGTGTAGGTATTTTTTTTATGTCTCAGGAACTTTCAAAAGACATTTGGAAATCAGAAAGATCCCATTCAATGCATAAAAAAAATAATCTTTCTTTTTTAAAATATATGACATGATTGATTTTTAGTTATTTTCTTTCTTTCTTCATTGAGCGTCAATTACGGATGTAATTCTTAGTATATTTCTTATATTAATTTCATATATCTTTCGTTTTGTAACATACTTTCAGCAGCAGTTATTTCGTATATACGAAACGGTACAAGAATGATTTCAGCTCGTCCATGTGTTTTTACATCGCAATTTATTGAAATGATTTTGAATGTAATTGAATGCAATTTAATTCACATCATGATAAAATAATCTCATCTTGAATTAATAATTTGCATATCCAGAGTAATGTTTGGCATTAATCAGCCTCCATTCTAATATGCTGTATCGTTTCTTTTGCACGTCAGTATATTTCCAGTAAACAGCATTATTAGCGTTATGAACGTAATTAATTCGCGGGAACATTCTTCAAGTATTCTATGGCGTTTGAACGTCACGAACTATAATCAAGGCGACGAAATGTCCCGTGCATACGCGTTCGGTCAGGAAACAACAAAACCTACACAAGCGGTTGGAGGAAACTGGTGGAATAAAGCCGGGACTGTAAAACTGGCGTTGGTCAACTCATTGGCAGCATTACGAGGCAATAAACGAGTCATTACATACGTTTCTCGTTTGAGAGGGCTTCGTCTTGTGGAGCTCTGATTCAATTCCTCCTTCATTCCACGTCAATTTATTCAGCGCAAAAAAGGAAACGGTCCACTAAAAAGATGAAAGTGTTTGATTTAATTTGGATGTGAATGCGAATAGTGTGCCTTCGGGAGCTCTATCCAACGGCAAATTATTGGCTTTGCACGTATTGCATCGCCCTCATTACATTAACATGGTGTGAAATACTCCACGCGTCAGCGAGAGCCCTCTTATTCTGCATTATACATCTTGCTGTGGTTCTTGTTCGTTCTTGTTGTGGTTCTTGTTCGTGTTTTAAAGCATTTTAAAGTATTCTTTAATGACGATGGAACCATGAATGGTGCTTTGAGTGTCAGGAAGGTTGCAAATTTGCCTTTTATATTTGTTATGGTAAAGAAGCATAAAAACCTGAAAAGAATAACATATTTCCTACTAAATTAATGAATTAACTTTAACATTCGATGTTCATTGAAGGATGATGTTTGTATGATTTGGTCTGTTCAACATGACTCAGCAAATTCGTTTCATTTTATAAAATGTCATCGTTCACACTTAAAAGCGTTTTCAGAAGTTGCTTCAGCTGGCCACCTTGGCAATTATCCTTTGTTCTTGCACGTGTCATGGATAAAGCTTATTTGACTGTCCTTGTCAATTATGATATGTTACAGAAAAAGGCTTTAAATTCTTTCAGCTGCTTATTTAAAGAGCTGAGGTATGTTTCACAAACGTTGTTGATATTACCTTGTTAACTAAAGTGGGTAAATGTTTAGCAGTTGTCTTTGATTGGGCGACTTCTGCTGTAAATATAGTAAATGTCGGTGTCGTAAATGTCGTGTAGTAGCTTTTTCTTATGGCAGATATAATTGAACTGTATACTATTTATTATCCAAATATCATGAACTGAATTGTTCATACACTGTAACGTGTTTTATGAACTCTAGACTTCAGCCGCTTCAAAGGCACTTTCTTTTGATAGCACAGTCATCTTCTAGCAGTGTATTCATAATATGCCCTTTCAAAATTGTAGCATATTATTATAATTTCTTATATGTAGAAATTGTCCATCACTAATATTCTGACAGACTAAACAATTTGAACAGTGTTTGAAAGTGTGAGTGATTGAAGGTATTTAACGCCGCTGTGAACATTATTTCAGCCATAATATGAAGGGGGTTGTCGCCAGAAAGTCGTTATTTTAATGTTTATCATGTTTTTGTTTTCAGGTATGAATGGATGATCACAATTTGATTGTAATTACACTGACCTTTCATGGTGTATTTAACAATTTTCTCAACTCTCTAGGGCGCCTTCTCTTGAAACAGCTTAGGTAAGGCCAGAAAGCTTCCACTGACAGCATTCAAATTTCCCATCAGAGTCTCTTCCAGAATTGGACTGGCACTTTACTATAGCTCATTGGGACATAAATAACACGCTCTGTACTACATTTAGGACACGCCTTCACAAAGTTTAAAAATATGAATTCTCAGGAGTACATTGGAGCGTCCGCCATACAGTCTACTCTCATGGCATATATGGCCCCCTTATTTCCACTCTGGACCGTTTCATAGATAAGCTGTTTTAAGCTTCGTTCACTATTTACACGAGGGATGCAAGAGACAGTCCTGTCAGAGCACTTAGAATCTTTTTCCAGATGTTCACTGCAACATCAGTTTAAATGTAATATTTGGTCTTTGAATGTTTTGGCTCAAAGAGCTTTGATTGGCGTTTGTTTGGGGATAAGTCTTCGTGTTCTGTGAATCCGGTAACCGTGTACACAGACATTCTTTTCGTTCGTCTTCAGTAGTTATCGATGGCTGTAAACTTCGTGAGGTGTCTGCACCAGTGCTAAGCAATACGAAATCACCAGAGGATGGCGCTAACTGACATCGCAGACGTGTAAGTCAATTAGTAATTATGTTAAATTTAACATAACTGACAAGAGTCGATACAATCACGTTAAGCTGAAGCTTTCAAAGTCTTGTAGTTTCACGTGAAGCCAATACACGTTGGTCTGAAAATCGTATTTTGTTGTCTCTCTATCCCACACACATGTAGCTGGATTATTACAAAATACGTTCAAGATAGTTGAGCTACACTCCCCTATCTTGTACCAGTATGTCAATGTTTGCATTGATCTCTAAAGTGATGACATATTACAAATGGTCCTGTCTGTGAAGTTTCAATATGTCCCGTCTAACGCTGATCAATGGCGCTCATTATCCTGAAGATGATTTCATCACGGTCTGTTGTTCAGATCGTATTAGAGACATCCTGTACAATTCAGTCAGGTGTCATAAATGAAAAATTCATATCTGATCAGGGATTTTGTTAACTTTTTTAAAGCCATCATATTCTTGTCTGTAACGAATTTTCATAGAGTCGAAACTGCCATTTATACTGGAGTGAACCGAAAATTGTTGGTGTCATTAATAGAGTATGTCCATATTCTTTCTCAGAACAAACAACCATTCACCTACCTAAAATTGGTTTTGGCGGAGAAGACAGTAACGAACAATATACCATGGTCTCACGCTAACATGGTCCCGGACCAAGTGTCTTGTTCGATAAAGCAGTGTTTCGCAAAACGTTTTGGTCGGAGCCCTGAACAGAATGTATGTTTCGTCTTAGGGCGGAAAGGTAATTATGCCATCGAGATCAACTCTCAGGAGCATCCTGGCAACGTTCATTCGGGTCCTAACAATAGGTTTTGGAGCCATTACGGAAGAGGATATTATTGATAGCGCAATCAGCAGACGGAGGCTGCTCGGGAATTCTTGTGTGTTCGAATCCGTCTGTGGGCAACTGGGAAAACATCTCTACTTGCAGGACCCCAGAGCCAATCTTGCTGTATATATTGATTTTGTCCACTCCGTCTAATCTGATGTAACTTTACTGCCGGAAGAAACCTTTTACCATTTGGGGAGCTGTTCTTGAAATCGGCAAGCTAGAGCCAGTCCGGAAAACAACCCCAGAATCTATGTTGTCTATGAGGCTACACAGAAAGTAGAAGCGTCTACGTATACCAATGCATGTTAAAGCAATTTAAAATTGGAACCTTTAGTTACCTGTAGATGCTTTATCGATCATATCGGTCCATGCTTGTCGTACAAGGCGACTTAAATGGGGATCTTTCGCTCTCACTTTCCTTTCTATCGATCCCTTTTATGAACTGTCTTTTAGCTCGATGTGCACCTTGCACATCACGTTGCGTTATGGCTGAAACATTGCCCTTGCAACGTAAAACATGATTTCAACTCAACTCATATCAGTCCATTCTTTTCAAAACGACAATAGAGGAAAGCGCCGGCAATCACTCAGTGTCAAATGTTAATTGATACCACTCATATCAAATCCTCACGTTACTAAACTGAAATAAATAGCCCTCCCCTGGAGAGAAGCAAACCATTCTTCACACACTCATCAATTAATCATATCACTTTGTGAACACTTCTGTATACTTTTCGGAGTCAGCGTTGTGTAATGGAACAGAATCTTATATTCAGTAATAGCCAGTATCAGGACAACAAAAGGACAACACAGCAATATACATTTACACGCGCGTGGTGATTGTGACGATTCAAGCGGCAAATGTTTATGCATCGATTTTGGGACAAATACGTTAATCAATAGCTAACAAAGTGCATGCAAATAGTAAACTAGGAGTGAGTTATTGCAGGCTTTGTTTAAAATGTAGTTACACTTGGAAGCTTTAGGTTCCCTTCGATTTAAATGTTCGTTTGTGAATAACAAGGAGAATCGTCAATAAAAAAAACATTTATTTATTATTCATAGATTGTAAATTTGCAAGCAGAACATGTCTGTTGTAATACAAAAATCGTGTTGTCCAAGACATCACATGACAGTATGAGTTTGCCGTTCCTAAACTTCATGAACTTCTCAATTGCTTTTGTCGGCAGTTTTCTGACACAGAAATTGTGCTGAAAATGTGGGATGACAGTTTGGCCTTTGTCTTCGTGAATTATACTTGGCGGAATTTTGATTGCTTTTGTCATTGTATCAAAACATTCAAAGACATTTTGCCATTGTACTTTTACAATGCGGAGCTTGTCCTTTGCAGTTCATAGACGTTTGGACGGACAGTTCCAGTCACACACATGCGTCAAAGAACCGATGGCATTGTAGGTTATACCTTAGTATTACAAATGTTGGTTTTATACACAAGCACTGTGACCAAGACACGTTAATGTATACACAGAGTATAACCAGAAGACGATGGTTTGTAACCAGAAGACCATATGGGTACAAGCTTCCCCCACCCTAGATTCGGGCAATAACACCCAGGATTCAGAAAACCGCAGAGTGGTTTCTGGGGTTTTTCGATTTTATAGGGGGAGGGGGTCATTTTTCGAGCAAGTAGGTCTCCCCCCATCCACCCAACTCTTAGGGTGCCCATAAGTCTATGTAGAAGACGATGGTTTATACACAACCACTGTAAACAGAACACGCTAGATTCGTCTACTGTTGCTGTTGTTGACTTCTTTTATTCTTTACCATTCACATCACGACGTACATGCAGGGACAGTGTCGGAGATGTCACTACACAGAGACATCCTGCCTTTGTGCGCCTCGATAAGTTACGCTCAGCATGTTTCCATCAATTACAGCAGAAATACGTGGGAAGGCAGTCTGCGACCTCACTGAACAGTACTTCCTTTGTACACATTATTTGATGCGAAGTTAAAAGTTTGTTTTTAACGATGGTTACTTGCCGAGCCAAGGAGTGTGAACATCGAGGTCCAATAGAGTTATAGTTGGTGTATTGTGGTTTTATGGTAAGAAGTCTACAGATCCCAGACAACCTCATATGAGAACAAATATCATATACATAAAATACTTGTTTGTGAGCTAACCCCATACATGTAGCTATACTTCGGTCAATAATGATCAGAAGTTTACGTCGGTAGGAGATAGTTGATCGACTTGCGGTCTGCGAAATATAAGCTGAAGTAGCGCACAAGTCGGAATATCGTTCGGTAGGCGGAAAGCGTGATCAGACGAGTTAATTTAAGTTTGAGAAGTTGGGAAGGTACACGCGCGTGCAATTCACGAGACCCGTGACTAAATGTTTTGTTCTGTTGTGGTTAATCTACAACATGAATTATAAGCACGTATACTGACGAAAGAGATGAATGAAAGCAGTTCGATTCACTGATTGGTCAGTAGCTTTATGAAAACTTTGAAAAGGTTTCTTTTTGCAAAATGTTCTAATCATGTTATTGTTCAGACCAAACATACCCAGAAATATACTTGGTTTGGCGATATTCGTCCGTTGGTTAGGCGAACAGCTTTCCCGAGCTTGCGAACGACCTCTACCTTTGGAAAGCAATATATTTTACAAAGTGGGTCTTATCCACTGCTTCCATGTACATTTTCTGCACACCAAAACAAACCTCAACATCTTACGTTGTCCAAAACCACAGTTACACGACACATTCAGTTACCGTTTCATATGACCTAAGATTTTGACAGCGGTCATTCGATAAGAAACGCTATAACTCATAAACAAAGGCTTGACACAACATGAACTCCCTTCTCCACAATGTTTGACGTCTATCAATATCTCCTGCCCTCGCATCTCTGCACCGGCTTCGCATACAAGAAAGAATTGACTTTAAGATTCTGTGTCTAACTTATCAAGCCGTCAACAAAACATCTCCCATTTATCTACAAGATCATATTCATATTCATATCATATGTGAGCCAAGCAGAGTCCTTCGTTCATCCAGCCAACATCTTCTTTATGTGCCCGCTGTCAAGTTGAAATGTTTTGGTGCACGCTCTTTCCACCACTATGCAGCCGTCCAATGGAACGCTCTCCCCTTGAGTATTAGAACAGCCCCTACTATCTAACAGTTCAAGTCCCAACAAAAAACTTTTCTTTTCAAAAGATATAACTGACCTTTCATTCTTGATTCTTCTCTTTTTGCAAAATGTACATGAAGTTTTGTTAGCGCTTTGAGCGTCTCCCTTTTGTGAGGTGGAGTATAGCGCTTTACAAATATCCTTATTATTATTATTATTATTATTATCATTAATACATATTCTCTATGTGCTGAAAGATGTCATTAACACATTTGACACTTTATGCATCTTCAACTATATGGGTGGTTCTAAAGAGTTTTTGCCCATTGCGTACTTTTCTTCACATTAAATTTTCAGAATGTCGTTCCTCACTTTTCCAGACCGTTTGACTCAAACGATGCATTCCACATAATATGGATCTGTAATCCCAATCAACCCCGACCCCCCGAAACCCTGAAGTTGGAGAACCCTTAACACTATAATTATGCTTGTTCCGTTCACTGTGTTTGCAGAACTGGATACACAGACCAAGGCCACGTTGGTAGATTACGCTACCCTATGTTGTCTGGAGCTTCTCTTTTAAAGTTTCATATAATTCTTCGTGCGACAGAACCCTGCAGAAGAAAGTACGAAATGAACGATTACTTAGGAATAACACTATCATTTTCTGTGCAGCATGCTTCCTGCACGATGAACTACCACATACATCACGATCGTAGTCTCCGTGTCACTGGCAGGTTAAAGGCTGAGGATTATTTTGGAAACAGATTTTGCTGATAAAGTATCTTTGTTCTGAATCTCCCTTCAGGTTGAAGCTTGCCTTGTGAATGTACCCACTCTTAGGACGAAATAGTTTTTTGTCTCTTCAGGATAAGTCTCCGCTTTTGAGGTAGAGAAATTAACGTAAATGTTTTATAAGAGAACATCACGGAGGGTAAGTCAGCACATGCTTTATATAGAGTTGTGGTAG
The DNA here is from genome assembly GCA_031471655.1 of Diodora aspera. Lineage (NCBI taxonomy): Eukaryota > Metazoa > Mollusca > Gastropoda > Lepetellida > Fissurellidae > Diodora > Diodora aspera. The sequence goes on from JAUELE010151394.1 coordinate 13,716, forward strand.
CGCCCTGGTTTGTAAATCGTAACCCTGGTGGATCTCCTACACCGACAGCCCATCATTCGTACATCATTGATCGACCCCTAACCATATCTCTTAAACTAATCCAAACCCAACATTATATAATGGTTACCAACAGAAACTATACCAAGACTTTCAGAGGCGACTGAAGGAAATAAAAACAACTGTTGGCTATAATAATAATAATAATAATGGACACTTGTACTGCGCCATTTTCCATCCACGAATGCATGCTCAAGGCGCCTACAAA
>JAUELE010151504.1:0-13980 GCA_031471655.1 Diodora aspera
GTATCCGCTCTGAAAACTACTGCATACAGTCATCCTGGCATCTTCGTATGCGTGCTATTTACGAAAACCAAAAACTGTGTGACGAGTCTTTATAATTAAGGAAAACAAGAATATAGGAATATCAAAGATGTATACAGAAAAACAACAGAGCTGTGCCAGCCGTCGGTATACATGATGACTACTCAATAACATTAAATCTACCTTATATAAATCTTTATAAACCTTTGTTTACATGAATGGCATGACACTACATCCTTCAGTATAATCTTGCAGATTAAAAAAACATTCAAAAGTTGATGTGTGTCTGACGAGCATCTGTTGCTCTAAAATATTCGAACGGAAATGTGTTAGGCAAGAATGAATAAAAACTGCTTCATCTCTCCCGCAGGCAAAACTCTTGCACACGCTTTCGGTCCTGGATCTGCCGCTATTAGCGGTGACACGCACTTTGACGAGGACGAGGAATGGACTTACCACAGCAGCAAGGGCACAGAACTCGAAACAGTGGCTGCTCATGAATTCGGACACGCCCTTGGACTTGGTCACTCCAGAGTCCGCGGAGCTTTGATGGCACCTTACTATCAAGGGTACAATCCTAACTTGAAGCTTCATTTTGACGACATACGAGGCATCCAGCTGCTCTACGGTAGGTTCATGAGCGTGTTCACACGTACCTGTTCGTGGCATCATGTATGAACGTCTGTAGGACATTGCTTGTTTATCAATGCATTACTATTATTTAAAATCAAATAAGGCACGACTCAGTGCTTGACTTGGCGCGTTACAAATGCGCATTTCATTCATTCATTCAACTGCGATAGTGTTGCAGCGGACTAATCGCGTAAGAGCAGCGAGGTTTCGCGAGGACGGATACTTTATGTATCGCGTGTCTTAATGGTCGCAGTTGTGTTTGACAAAACTAATCTCTGTGACAGTTGCTGAAATTCGTTTTTAGCGAAGTCTCGGTGGCTGAGTGGTCTGCATCGCTGATCTTTAGTGCTTGTAATGGGTGCCTTAGCCTGAGGGAGGGTTCGAATCCCGAACTGGGTTCAAACCAAACACTAGCAGAATAGCTACTATTCAAGGGAATGTAATCCGAACATGAAATAAATAATGTTGTAATCTCATTTATATTGCATTATTCAAAAGCAAACTAAAAGGAATAGAATTGTAATCAATACGCACTGTATTGGAAACAGAAACGATATTTAGTACAGCGCGTTTTCTGAATTTTTAGTGAATCAATAACATTGACACGTGTATATTTGTACCTAGGTTCTAACCCCGGGGGACCAAGGACAACTACTACCGAACGACCTGCAACAACGACGACGGCTGCATCCACAACATCGTCAACCGCTTCAACCACAACAGATCGTCAGACGAACAAACCGGATCCCAGTTATTGTTACACCAAGCTGGATGCAATCGTCACAGGTATATGATTTGTATTATAGTGAATATTCATAGAAACAGAACTAAATTTGTTATTGTCACCTCCAGCAAGTGACTCAGTATTTTTACAAATGTACATATTTGATATCTTTCTAGTTGCAAACTTGTTAAATATTCTCTTTAGACGTCATATCGTGAACTGTCTGCTCTCACAGACCCAACCTAACCTGTTGGTCTCATATTTTTACAATCACTCGAAAGTATGTCAGTTAAATTACATGTTGGTTTCATATCGATACAATCACTCGGAACTGTGTCAGTTAAATTACATGTTGGTTTCATATCGATACAATCACTCGGAACTGTGTCAGTTAAATTTACATGTTGGTTTCATATCGATACAATCACTCGGAACTGTGTCAGTTAAATTACATGTTGGTTCTTCGTTCCAGCTACTGACGGTTTCACCTACGCATTCCGTTATAACGAGGTGTTCAAGCTTGGAAGTCAGGGTCTCGAGTCTGGATACCCCAAACTGATTCGAAGTGTGTACCCCAAAGCCCCCACTACAATCAGAGGAGCATTCTACTTGAAAGCGACCAGGAAAACGTACTTCTTTAAAGGTAGGTTGCCCGTGTGCTCCTGACACATACGCTGGTAGTATTGTTACTTTCAAGTGGTAGTCCACCCTGTTAATCTGTATAAAATAGTGACTATTTGCTTTAAGAGGGGGTGAGGGCTGAAAGAGTTTTGAACATGAATTGTTTGTGGACAATTTTGGAAAAATAAATAGATTGCATAAGTCAAGAGCAAAAAAACTAAAATAAACTGATTCCAGAGATGTATGCATATTTTTGTATATTTCAGTTTATAATTATGATATGCATAATGAAAATATAGTTATTTGCGCCTATATATTCCAATAAACCTTAATCTCACCTTTTAATTACATTTTATATTCCTGTAACTAAATTCAAAATCGAATGTACCCTGAATAAATAATAGTTAAAAGATAAACACTTATTGATAATTTTCTAACAAAGAAATATACTGACGTCCAAAAGAAAGTATACCAAGATATTGAGACTTGAACTTGAACTTGAACTTGAGAATAACCACTGAATAAACTCACAAATGCGTTGGATATACAAGAGCTATCCATTCAAGACTTGGAAGGTTTATCAATGAGATGATGTCAATCAAATTACACTCAGCGAAACTAAGCATCCTTACGCTTTTGATCAACTATGGCATAAAGACGAAAGGGAAAATAATTGAAATCATTTGGTATACTTTTTTGGGGACGTCAGTATATATTGTCTCATGCCATGAGCAAAAAAAAATGGTGCAAGGGAAAAGTCTTCCAGTTCCCTTCAACCTAAAATCAAATGGTTGCTTTCAAAACATAGGTCTTTTATCTTACCTGTGATCATGTATTCACGATTCCTGTATTTCTTTGAAAGGCTCAAGACTCTGGCGATACACAGACTTTAAACTGGATGACGGGTTTCCTAAATACATTGATGTCTCGGACTTTCCCGAAAAGGTCCATGCTGTTCTTGCGATGAAGGATGGTTATGGAAAAACACGTGTCTTTATGTTTGGGGTATGTAACATTGCTCTGTAACATCTTTCTTAACGCGATGTTTGGGGTATGTAACAATGCCGTGTAACATCGGGGTATGTAACATTCCTGTGTAACATCTTTCTTCACGCGATGTTTGGGGTATGTAACTTTGCTCTGTAACATTTTCTTCACGCGATGTTTGGAGTATGTAACTTTGCTCTGTAACATTTTCTTCGCGCGATGTTTGGAGTATGTAACTTTGCTCTGTAACATCTTTTTCACGCGATGTTTGAGTTAGCAGGATTGTTCTCTAACATCTTTATTTATGCGGATTTGTTTGGGTTTGTAAGCTGGTTCTTTAACATCTTTCTTCACGAGGGGTGTAGAATTGTTCTGCAACACGCGATATTCGTGGTAGTTATCACTGCACTGTGACGTCAACACCATTATTGATGCCAGATGTATGAATTCATTTTGTTTCTCGTATCAGAGTGACATGTTTTGGGAGTGGAACCCGCAGACTCTTCGAATGATGCCAAACTGGTCTTACCGCATCCCTGATCACTGGAGAGGTGTACCTGAAGGAGTAGAGTCTGCAGTAACGTGGTATGATGGCAACATGTACTTCTTCAAAGGCACTAGGTAAGCATAAAGCATATTGTTTTTACGTTATGCTAGACCACTAGCAGAGCGAACGTATTACATTTGAAGAATGGTATTGAGGATAGTCTTCATCTCTTAAAACTGGCAGCTCATTGCTTAATGTTTAAACCTTCTATACCCAGAGACCTGCCTCTAGAACATTTCTAGTGTCAAGGTTTAATAGGAATGATCAATTTCGTAAATATTTTGGATAAGGTAGGTAAGATTGTCAGTTGATATATACAGGTTTTGTGGGAGATCAAGTGTGTAGACATAAAACTTGATGGCATGTGATCGACCTTATGACAATAATAAAAACCTTTTTTATTCAGCTTCAGAAAGTTTGATGTGTACTCTCGAGCAGTGATTAAAGGCTACCCCATGAGATGGGCCCCGATGTGGATGAGCAACGTTTGCTCAGGTGCACCGGCTCAGCTTGACGAGTCTAAATCTGAGCAGGATCTGCTTGTTGATTTCGACCCTACGAACAACTGGCCCTTCAGTTTCTTGAATTAATCACCACCATCGCAAGGCTGCACAGTGCTTGTTGTTTTAGTTGCATTGAAAGTATATTCAGCACAATGTTAATGTGTGTACAGGGTATATGGAGGAAGACAATGATGAAACAACAAATGCAGTTTTTGGCAATGAATGTAAGTGTAGTATAAACAATAGATGCTACGTTATGTCAGCCAGTTAGTTGTATTACATTTGAAATCTCGTCGAACTGTTTCGGTTGAGAGTTTGTCAGAGATACTGGCTTGCCGACTGCAGTGTTAAGCGTCGTACAGATTATATCGAATTTATTAATAATTTATGAATGGCTTTAGGAACGGACATGCGTTAATTTATTCATTATCGTTATCAGTCACAATCATATCGTTACCAAACCCAGTGTTTTTTCTGCATCGTTTTTACAATATACATATATTATATATATTTATACTTACTTTACCGTGTGCAATTTACATTCTATATTTTATAATAAATTCTAACAAAGAAATATTTATTTGTTATCTTAACCTTGGTTCGGACGCTTTTTGCTGTTGGTGCCATCATTTCATGCCATTCGACATTGTCATATAGTTACTGTATTCGTACCTCTAAAGTGTCGTGGATACAACTCGCTGAAAGGAGGGTCCTCAGTGTCTGGATATCGACGATTAAATTAACATTTTGATTGGACAGTTTCTCTACAATGTCCTGACAATCTGTCTCGAAACGCCCTGAAAGAAAACCGAGCCTTACTCTGGCATTATCTGAGGCTGACCGATCTCTTAGACATATATCAGTTTCTGAGACCGGCCTCACACGCTGTGCATTTTCCAACGATTTCACCCGACATGATGACTTTGAGAATCGTGTCATCGCTTATCTTAGCCGGCCTCACACATTGACATTCTTCCTGCGATATGACACGATACGATGTGGTGGAGAAGTGTTGTCCTACCTTAAGCCGGCCTCACGCACTACGATTTTGTACGACATGCACGATTCTTTACAGCACGATTATTTTGAGCATGTTCAAGACACAAGGACACGTCAGTTCATATAAAAATCGTGTCGTACGTATCGTATCAGAAAATCTTACACTACATGATAAGGACAGATTTCTCCCGACCACCCTGTCATGGCGCAGATTATCGCACCATCGCGACTTGTCAAATCGTATCGTAGATCATCGTGGCATCGTGTCCAATTGTACAGGACAAATTGCAGCATGTGAGACCGGCTTCAGATTGTTTGTTGAACACTGGCTTGAACACTGTGGACGCTACGCTTTTCATTCCTATTACTTGTCGAATCTACACACTTGAAGTATATCATCCACAAGTCCAGCTCGGCAAGCTTTGTGAACCCCAAGCAACCACAGTATATACACAACTTAACAAAACAATTCCAATGCAACCATTCGGAGCCGGAAACCTTAATACGGGATACGACTTCTGGTGCGAAATACTTAGTTATATTTGTCTTGTTTATGCCTTCAGAAGACTAACTTCTACAATCCACATTTGTTTGTGTGTGGAATAGAAGCCGACTAGACTCGTGTTAAGCTCAGTTATTGGACAGGAACAGGCTACACGCACTTTCCTCGGTCACCGACTCCTTTTGGTCTGGCCACGGTCCTAAGTATACGCAAAGCTCACCAAAAGTGCGAATGCTGTCATGCATACATGCCCGTGGACGCCCTGGGCTGGTCAAGGACTCCAATCGCCTATCGACTTTATTACAAGATATAGTTTCAGAAATAAGAGTTCTAAAGCCATTAGCGGTATTCATCCATGGAAGGAAGCTTCACAGAAGAAGAAACATTAGAAGAGAACACCCGCTGGAATTAGGTCTGAGAATACCAGCTATAGGCCGGTCTGCTGACGGTAACCGATTGCATTTTCAATGAGTGTGGGGTTTGCTCTGTATTTGCCGGAAACTATGAGATACTATAGACATGAATACATATGATGACATGAACCAATCAATTGCTGTCTGTAAATCTCTTCATTCTAGTCGCTTTCGTGCAACGGATGGGATCTTTGCAGGGGTGGCTAATCAGCTAACAGAGGTCTGCGATTCTCAACAGTTGGGATTCAAGACAACCATTTATTAAGCCATACAAATTATCTTAGTCCTTCCCCGAAGAGTTGCTAACAGTGGGTGGGGGTACGATTCCAAATGGGGTGGGGGTACTTCTCTCTATTGCCCCACCCCCTTCCCTCACCTGGTGGTTCACCTGATTCTGTGTTTGCAGGCTGTTTGTGAATATCGTGATAAAATAAATCTTAACAGAAAATAAGCCGTAACAAACGTTTATTGACACTGATTTTTTGATCTTACAAGCGTCAATCTCATCGCGCCATCTCGCCTTGGACCCAGGATCTGAAGGAAGAGACTCTGGTGTAGACGCTTGGGTACTGTGGTGGACAATTACTCACACCCCAGGATGTAATACCGATCAGAACGCCGCCTACGACGGATGGTCCGCCACTGTCACCCTGGTGAAACAAAATCACGAACATAAAGAAACGAAAGCAACATCCTTACAAGCTCTTAGTTGTGTCATTATAGCTACATGTTTTACAAAGCGATACAAAGATAACTTCATAATTGATTTCTAATTAAACACATGGTTCAGATTAGAAACAACTATTTAACATGTCAGCCAGATTTAACAAAGTCAATTCGTTTGACTGTCTATGCCAACAAGTGCTACTTACATTGCAGGACGATGCAGTACCGTCGTGGAAGCACACGTGATCTGGTCGGATATAGTTCCTCAGATTCCAAGGCATTCTTGCTTTGCAATCTGCTTCGCTAAGGGTTGGTATGTTCACTTCACGGAGGCTGTCTGGAAGTGCTCCTAAAATGCAAATGTATCGGTAACGTACGGTTATTCACGACCATAGTATCTAGGAAACAATCAACAAAACGTCAAAAGTAATCCTTTTGTTAACTGTTGAATATCGCTGTTGAGCAAGGAATCCGAGTAATGAGGCATTATTTGCATATTTAACGTCTTGTGCTTCTAAATTGAGCTAACCACGGTACAATACCAGCAACACTATTTACCCACGTCTGGGCCGATGTTTGGAGTAATAACACTACTATTATTTAGTACTGGCTTTGGTCTCACTTTCAGCGTGTGTTGGCTATAACCGCCGAGTGTTGCTGTCCCATCATCTACGTTAAAACGACGCATTACCCATTACATTCGACCTACCTCCCACTCCCCGATATTGTTCCCCGGCTGGTAAACGTAGCTGTGGCATCAGTAATGTTTAGTATGGTTCATTGTCAGTAACCTGCGCTCAATACTCTAGTGATGGTTATAAGGAACCGATTAGCGCTAACCTCACTGATATATATGACCTTATGCGCCACGTCGATAATCGATAAAAATCGCTCACATTGAATTCAGCATTGTTTCTGAGAGTGTCCTCAGTTTTCACTGGCTGATTGTCGAATCGCACGTTTGCAGAAAGACAAATCTGTACAGCTGTACACGGTGTAGAGACGCCCTCAAGCGCGAATCGGCTCTTTATGACCACAGAGAGTACGGAGGAGCGTCACCGATCCCTGATGGTGTTGGCTTAGACTCTCATATTGTGTTGGCTGGTTTATAGCAATCACCGAGTGGTGATGGAATGAAGTTACAATGTAGCGCTATCCATCATAATCTACTTACCTCCCCCAACTATTCTTCCCCAGCCGGCAATGACAGCCGTGGAACCAGCATAGTCTCCGCTACTGGCCATTGTAATTATTTGGACGAAGCTATTGACTGTGGCGCTTGTTGACAATTTCAGCAGTCCGATGTCGTAAGGATACCCGGCTGGGTTAGCTGAGTACGATGGATGCTAAAATGTATGTGCAAATTTTAGCTTTGATTATATGGACCATTAAGATTAAACATCGAATGATTCAGTCTAATGTTACCTGAGGCGATTTCCCTGTAGACGTTTGTCAAGACCCCGAGTCAAGGCATAGATAACTGAACATCTCACTTTACATAGCCATCCCTGCTTGGCCCTGCTTCAGACACAGTTAGGAATGGCAATGTAGTCCCAGGAATAATATATAGTCTCCGATATTACATATATAAATTCAAGAAACTTTATGCAGCCTTAGGGTCTTGCCAAAGGTCTAATGTTCCTGTATAGCGAACACAGAATTATATAGCCAGTAACTTATCAAATGTAAATTTTAATAGACACCAATTTATTCTCTTAACTAATATGTTTAGTTATTATGCTTCCCGTTGCACGTATACTTGTAAGTAAATAAATTAGTTCAACGAGTGAATGATTGATCAACGAGTGAGTGAACAAGTGAGTGCGAATGAGCTAGTTAGCAACTTAGTGAGTGAGTGGACTATTAAGTGAGTGAACCAGTGAGGGAGAGAACTAGTGAGTTAATGATTGATCGACGAGTGAGTGAACGAAGGAGTGAGTGAACAAGTGAGTGCGAATGAGCTAGTTGGTGAACTAGTGAGTGAGTTGACTATTGAGTGAATGAACTAGTGAGTGATTAAACCAGTGAGGGAGAGAACTAGTGAGTGAATGAATTGGGGAGGGAATGAACAAGTGAGGCCGTGACCCACTGAATGAGTGAACTCATGAGTGAGTGGGTGGACTAGTGAGTGAGTACACCAAAAAGTATGTAAACCAATAAGTGAGTGAACTAGTGAGAGAGTGAACTGGGGAGGAAATAAGCTATTGAGGGAGTGAAATAGTGTGAGAGTGAACTGGGGAGGAAATAAGCCAATGAGAGAGTGAACTAGTGAGAGAGTGAAATAGTGAGAGAGTGAATTGGGGAGGGAATGAACTGGTGAGAAAGTCAACTGGTGAGGGAGTCAACGGGTGAACTATTGAGGGCGTGTACAAGTGAATGACTAAACCAATAAGTGAGTAAACCGAAAAGTGAGTGAACTGGTGAGTGCGTGAACTGGGTAGGTAGTGAATAGGGAGTGATTGAACAAGTTAGGGAATGAAATAGTGAGGGAGTTAATTGGGGACGGAATGAACTAGTGAGTGAGTTAGAGAGTGAACTAGTGATCACGTGAACAAGTGAATGAGTAAACCACTAAGTGAGTAAAACAATAAGTGAGAGAACTAGGGAGGGAGTGAACAAGTGAGAGTGAACGAGTGAGGGAGTGGGCTAGTGACGGCTTGAACTAATGAGGAAGTAACTGGAAAGAGAGTGAAATAGGGAGGGCGTGAACCAGTTAATGAATAAACCAATCAGTGAGTGAACTAGTGATGGAGTGAACTATGGAGGGGGTGAACTAGTGAGGGGGTGAACTAGTGAGGAAATGAACTTCGGAGGGAGTTAACTGATGATGGTGTGAACTGGGAAGGGAGCGAACTAGTGACAGAGTGAACTGGTGATATCGATGGTGTGAACTGGTGAGGGAATGAACTAGTGAGGGAATGAACTAGTGGGAGAGTGAACTGGCGAGGGAATGAACTAGTGAGGGAATGAACTAGTGCGGGAGTGAACTTGTGATGGTGTGAACTGGTGAGGGAATGAACTAGTGAGGGAGTGAAGTGGCGAGGGAATGAACTAGTGAGAGAGTGAACTGGCGAGGGAATGAACTACTGAGGGAGTGAACTGGCGAGGGAATGAACTAGTGAGGGAGTGAAGTGGCGAGGGAATGAACTAGTGAGGGAGTGAACTGGCGAGGGAATGAACTAGTGAGGGAGTGAACTGGCGAGGGAATGAACTAGTGAGAGAGTGAACTGGGAAGGGAGTGAACTAGTGAGGGAGTGACTGGGGAGGTAGTGAACTGGGGAGGTAGTGAACTTGTGAGGGAGTGAACTAGTGAAAGAGTGAAGTAGGAAATGAATGAACTAGTAATTGAGTGAACTGGTGAGGTAATGAACAAGCGGGTGAGAGAACTAGTGAGTGAGTGTTTGATTTAATTGAGTGAGGGTGTGACTTAATTATTGCGTTTGTTTGTGTGTGTAACAGAGATAGATAAATAGTGAAAGAACTGTTATATGAACCCGTGTATGAGTTAGCCGGTGAGGGCGGAAGGTAGGGAGTGAAATAATGAGGGAATGCAAAAGTTTTACCTCGATGACCTCTGAAACGGAAAGTTCTTGCTCTGTGCCTTCATTGCCGCTGAGAGAGTGATCTCCAAGTACAATCCTGATGGTGCTTGCCCTGAATACATTTATTACACATAGAATGCTGTGAGCGTTTGTACCTCTTCCACAGGGTGTATAAACGTGTGCAGTGCTGTACCGCTTCAACAGGGAGTATACACGTGTGCAGTGCCGTACATAATAATAATAATAATAATGGATAGTTCTTTTTTTTATAGCGCGGTAGACTCAAAGCACTTCCATATATTACCCTGGTTAACCCAAGCTGCCTTTCTGCGCTAGAAGGTTATTACACTCCAACAATTGGAGGACCAGTACCCAGTTTAATAGACCCAACAGAGCTTACATAAAAACGTACACTGTAAATACATGTGCATAGCAAGATATATACGAAAATGTAAATATATACATTCAGAGCTAATATAAAAGCAGTGAAAGAATACATAAAATAACGTTAATATGTGTCAAGTACTCTGTTACTGCTGAACAGCAATCCAAATATATATCTGAAATATATACATATGCCACAATAACTGTTAGGTCTATTCATTTTGTTCTCGGGAGAGAACAATATATAATGTATCTTCTTAAATATCTGAAACAAATGATACATTATTGTATTCATCATATGTCATAAAACACAAAATGTGTCACCCAAATCTTTCAAACCAAATTCGTTCATTAATATTTCGATTTTTCATCAGCATATTTGACCATATCCCCCGAAAAATGATAAAAGGTTCGTGTTTTCAGTGAAATTAGAAATAATGTAGAGGCGGTTGTCAACATATTTCTACAGGAAACATTTTGTTTCTAACTGCTGAAATGAGAGAAGTTTGTTTTACATACCCAGCTCCATCAATGCAGTGGGCAGCTGTGAGAACATAGCCTGTGTCGACAAGGACAGCGCCACATGAGTGGTACCAACTGCTGCCGCTTGATCTCTGGAGAGAGGCGATGTAAGGATGGGAATGTCTTGATGCCTCACTTCCTCCCACAATACGGAAGTCGGGGGCAGCTGCAAACGAAGTCTCTAATGACAATATATTATACTTAATCATAAACGAGTTACGAAATCGTCACATATGACGCGTTGATAAGATTCTTACTTCCTCCAAGCAAACTACATTCTGGTGCATCGTACTGATAGATTTGTAGGATAGGAAGTTTTACTTAACTAGAAGCTATACTAGGTGAATATTTCACTTTTCAGCAGTTACAGAAACATCCCACTAATCAGGCGATGTTTTCTTTAACCAACAGTCCAACCAAACCTTCATCAGCTGAAGATTGCACTCGCCAATTGTTACAGGTGCATCTTGCGCTCGGTCAAAATTTCATATTCCAAAAGCTACGGACAAAACTTTCACCTGGTGAATATTTCACTCGCCAATTGTTAAAGGCGCAACATTCGCTCGGTGAAAATTTCATTATGCCAAAAGCTGCGGACACAACTTTCACCTGGTGAAGATTTCACTTGCCAGCAGCTTCAGATACAAGTCAATTTGATTACAGCAGTTACAGACAAGATAGCCAAAAGGTGAATGTTAGACTTGCAAACAGATGCAGTTAATCGTTCACCAGGCTACATTGAGTACTGACAAACAATCATGAACGTTTAACTTACCAGTAGCTGCAGACAGAACGGCCACCAGAAGGAATGCAAGCATTTTGTCTTGACCAGGATGACGATGGTCAACAGCACCAATGTTCGCATATTTATACTAAGTCGGTTTCAAGTTCAGATGTCTGTTCCCCTATTTACGTCACTTACAAATAGCCTATAATTCCATCAGAACTACACTTATTGTATTTTACAAGGACAACACACATTTGAGCATGTTCATTCCCACACCTTCGTAATAATTGGGTTTTTTTTAAATGTAATTTTCTTATTCCTCATCTATGACCTGTTATTTCAAATAGGCGTTGTTTTACAGAAATGACACTCTTAGCTCAAGGATTTATTTCCATACGACATTTGTATTTTTCACACAACGCTGTTTTTACGTGGCATTTAAAACTCGCATTGCTGTAGGTAAATGTTGCGAAATTTCAACATATCTTTTGTGAATAAACACATGTTCGCAATGTTAAAACAATGCCATAAATATATTTTAATATCTTTTAAATATGACAGATACACACTTATCTCTTACAGGAAAGCGTTTTGGCAGTTTTATGACCTGTACACTGGGCAGATACTTCATCTGAGTTTTTTTGTATACAATATGATGCGCAATTATTAACCCTAGTTTTCCATTCCTTTGTAACCACGCGTTCTCATTTGTCAGAGTTCGGATTGCGGTGAGTATAACCTTTTCAATCTCTTCTTACCAAAATTGCGGTTATATTTGATTTAGTTATTATTTCCTTGATGACCGAAAAGCTCACAATGAACACTAATAACTCAATAGCTCAGCCCCGTCTCATCTCTGCGAGCTCTCTTACAATCATATTAACCAAAGATGACTCTTAGATTAGAAAATCAGGCACTGCTAGAAACTGCCTCATTTTGTTGAAAGATCCTGGTTTTTTGCTGCCGCTTCAGAGTGGAATAGGCTTCCTCTCGCCCTGCGTCTCTCTCCTTCTTTTGACACAATGAACACTAATAACTCAATTGCTCAGCCCGGTCTTATCTCTGCGAGCTCTCTTACAATCATATTAAGCAAAGATGAGTCTCAGTTCAGAAAATGAGGCACTGCTAGAAACTGGCTCGTTTTATGATATAGAGTCTACAACCTAGAAGTAAAAACTTCTATTCGCCTAGAACAGATGGAATATGACAGATTGTATATAGACATAGTATAGAACCCACAACCTGACAGCTACCTTCATGATTAATAAATGGCAGCAAATACTTCTAAATGTCACAAACGTTGCACGGATATTTTTACAAATGTACATACTTAATATCTTTCTAGTTGCAAAATTGTTAAATTTAGACGTCATATGGTGAACTGTCTGCTCTCACAAACCCAACTTAAACTGTTGGTCTCATATCGTTACAATCACTGGACAATGTGTCAGTTAAATTACATGTTGTGTAATATCGATACAATCACTCTGAACTGTGTCTGCTAAATTACAGGTTCGTTTCATATCAATGCAATCACTCGGAACTGTGTCAGCTAAATTACATGTTGGTTTCATATCAATGCAATCACTCTGAACTGTGTCAGTTAAATTACATGTTGGTTTCATATCGATACAATCACTCTGATCTGTGTCAGTTAAATTACATGTTGGTTTCATATCGATTCAATCACTCTGAACTGTGTCAGTTAAATTACATGTTGGTTTCATATCGATACAATCACTCGGGACTGTGTCAGGTAAATTACATGTTGGTTTCATATCGATACAATCACTCTGATCTATGTCAGTTAAATTACATGTTGGTTTCATATCGACACAATCACTCGGGACTGTGTCAGGTAAATTACATGTTGGTTTCATATCGACATAGGCGTACGAGCCTTTGCTTCTCGGTTGTTCTAGGTGGTCAATTTTCGGGCAAGATGCTCACTCCCTCCCCCACCCACCCAACTCTGAGGTTGCTCATTCGTTTTTCCGGCAAAAAGGTCACCCCCCCCCCAACTTCCATGATGTCCATACGCCTATGCATGTCGATACAATCACTCAAAACTGTGTTAGTTAAATTACATGTTGGTTCTTCGTTTCAGCTACTGACGGTTTCACCTACGCATTCCGTTATAACGAAGTGTACAAGCTTGGAAGTCCGGGTATCGAGTCCGGATGGGGGGGGGG
>JAUELE010151614.1:0-13978 GCA_031471655.1 Diodora aspera
TAATAGTGTATCGTTTTGTTCATGGTGCGGTATACTTACGTTTAATAACAATAGTTATCTCCTCGCTCCAGGACGAGCTGTAACCTTGGTCTTCACGTGCCTGACATCTGTATCTGTCATACTGGTTCTCCATGCCCACGTTCCACACTGTCAGAGTACGGTCGGTCACGTGATCATCTTTAGGCAATGGCTCCTGATTCTTCTGCCACCAGTACGACATGGTCAGGGGATGGTCGGGTGGCTGTGTCCTTGACCTGGCGTTGCACGTCAATGTCAAGTTTTGACCGAGACGGATAGGTGAATATGTAATTTTCTGAATCTCAGGTTGCTCTATAAGTGAAAACGTTCTTTATTTTCACATTTTTGTTGTAATACTGTGTTAAATAATTCGCAAAAACCGACATACAGATCATATAAGTTACTGACCGAGGTTGCGGGTTTCATGGTCCATGAATCCCCCCGCACGTGCGTAATTGGACCATGAAATCCGAAGCCGAGGTCAGCAACACAAATTTACAACCTGGCTTTCTTTCAAAGATCGAGCAATTCAGAAGACGTGGAAATCTGTGTTTAACAAAATGGAGATTTATAAAGTAACTTTCTGAGAACGTCAAAGCCATATACTATTGGGAATTATGCTATGGAACGAAGTTTAAAACACTACGTTTACATGCAATTTGGTATTTTGCTACGGAATTCCGAAGTCACATACATGTACATTTGTTTGATTTCGATATTATGAAACGAAACACAAGTGTCACATACATGTAGATATTATAGAACGAAATGCAGAAGTCACACACTTGTGATTGGAGACTATGGAACGGAAGGATTGTACATACCCACTGCAAACTGTTTCACGCCGTGGGTTTCTGATTTCTATGAATGTTTATTATGGAGTGCGCTTAATGGGATAGCTGTAGCACAGTGGATAAGGAGTCACGCAGGAATCGTGGGTGTGGGTTCGAATCCTGCTCGAGATTAGCCGCTTTCCATCTCTCATGTCCGTTCAGCCCTGGTGTGGGACCCTGATTTCGTAGTGATATAGCTGAAACATCACTTACAATTTACAAATCGAAACCCAATCAGGCTGAATATATTCGCCCACTGAATTGGTGCGATGTTGGCCAAAGATCACTACGAAATGGGTTGAATTCGTTCAAGTAACGAACAGAGTGGGTTTAGTTTTCGGGTTTGTTTTAGGCTTATCGTAAGTTTTAATATTTGCTTATGGATAGATCTGTTCCTCTCGTCTGAGGGCTTGAAATGAGGACCGTATCATCATGTATATGAGGCTGGGTGAAAAATGCGAGTTACCTTGTAAATGTTGACGCACACTAAATGCTAAATTATAGATACTACTATACACAACGCAATACAGATATTTCGAGACGTAGCCTACAGCTTCCATTAGTGTTTGTGGAAAGAGTTCCTTTCGCTCCCCAACTTACATTGATATATACTACGTTACATTTCTCAGTGTAATACATACTTTTGTAACTATAAGCTAAGTAAGCATGCCTGTAAGTAAGAAACACACATAACTAACCCTAACCCTATAACCCCAACAATCCATTGATTTTGGGCGGGAAGATCGACACGAACTCTTGCCGTGTTAATTTCCCAAAGTAACAGCTAAACATCTGTTTTTATTTCAAGTTGTTTGAACGTGTAGGCTAATTGTCATAGAAAATGCAGCTTAAAATAGGACGTTTTCACCTACTGTTTCTCTGTGATGAAACTCGACGCTATACAAATAGATTAGGTTAGATTAGATTAGATTAAATGACATCACTTTATTCATCACCACTCCTATTTAGACAGAAACAACAAACAAACAACGTTAACCTCAAAAGCAGCTGGTTGGAACGAAAGGAACTCTTGGCAAAGTGAACAATTACCTTGGACCTTTTGATTACTCATTAGCAAACAGACAAAACAAAAAACGCAAGACGAAAAGACAAAACAGTGGAGCCAAATGCAGATCCTGTACGTAGTTCCAAATTCGCATGTTAACGGTCTGCAGTTATTGTCACAATATATTATATATGAACTCATCCGAATGTAATCAATTTATGCAGTTTTTTTTGCAGTAAATCAAAAGATCGAAGAGGAGTGCATGTGCATTATTCCAATTTCGAAGTGTTTTTGTATTAAATAAAGAACACACCTGTTTTGAAAATGGTGTCGGCCCGGGAGTGCGACATTTGAAATTTCACTAGTACCGGGAGCGCGAAAAACCATAAAGTACCGGGAGCGCGACATTCCTTAATTGTTATAAAAACAAGTCATTACCATAATCCGACATTATCGTTCAAGAAGTGTTCATAAGTTGGAGACCCACTATATATTCCAGGGGCATTATAATACTAATATCTATCCAAATTAATAGTATTTTTTATACTTTGTTGTAAAAAGTGTACAGTCAGCCCTCGTTAATCCGACACACACGGTTGCAGACAAAACTGTCGGATTAACGAGGATGTCGGATTAACGAGGTAAATTTATGTACAAAAATATAAATTGTTCCCCAACATATGTGTCGGATTGCGAGGGTATCGGATTAACGGGTGTCGGATTAACGGGGGCTGACTATGTGGGAAATGTGTCACCCTCTCGATCTATGCTGCGACTTAGGCCTCTGGCTGGCAAACTAATTAAAGTGGTATCAGTAGGAAACATGACAGTATATCATCAACACCGTCACAGGGACTTGATGAAAGTCTAGATATATACATACATGTACATCCAAATCTGAGTAAACATTCAGTATAATTATCAATAATCTCGCAGATTACGTCCACGACTCTGCATGTGGATACAACTTTCTGAACTGGGCGTTAAATATAAAAAAGGTAAATATATATAGCTTTCTTTCATTGACTGCTTGAGAAGACTGAATACAAATATCCTGTTTTTAATGGAACACCCATGATACTAATACAAGCCCTTTGACAACACAAGAATGTCTTAATAAAGTGGGTAGCTGTAAAGTAGGCATTTAGAAACACAATTAGCGCCAGCGTAAGGCCAGTGTTCATATAACACCTCCATTAGAATGGCCGATTGTTACACGAACTCTCCATTCTCATTATAACGTGCGCAAGTATGTGGATACAAATCGGGTTTGTCAGTACACTCACCAGCTAAGCGGTAACATAATTACAATGTGATGTTCACCTAAAAGGTGGAACCGTTCCACCAGTGTCCAACATTAACTATTGCTTACCGTTTACGAGCTGTATTTTCCTAAACAAGTCACAATGTGGTAACAGGTCGTTTCCTTGGAGAAACATGTGCTTTTGATTAAGCACCTAGAAAGCACTCACGACACCATCTAGGCAACGAGCTCTGTTTTGCCCTGTGACTGAGAGACGTTCATCTAACATATTTTGCCTTTGACGACATCAGATTAAACACATTTCAAAACTAGACATGCTCACTAATGGTTTCCATGTTTCATATCGGTACGTGTTCAATAAGTTTGTAAGTCTGTATAACGGTTTTCACGCATCAACAGCTGGCGATTGTATGATCAGGTGTCCCCAAATTTCACTGGCATTCGGCTGGTTGACATATTTTGTTAATGCTCATGGAATAAAAACCTCAGTTGCCGAAATTATTTTTGCAGTTGAACCTGATGAGCAGCTTCCCACATGCCACTGATGGCCAGCGTTGGGTGTGACGGTCAAGTTATACATGCTGCTTTTGCATGTTAAGAAAGCACACTGACGAGTGAGTGAATTTTTTTTTATTAAATATGGCTTTCGACAATCTTTCAGCCATAACAAGGTGCTATTTTCATCAAGTGGATGTCAGGGGCCAATTTTCGGAGTGAAAGAGAGGTACCCAGGCGAGATTCGACCAACAACCGCCAGAGTTGGCAGATTACTGGGTCGACAAGCTAACCCCTGTGCTATTCCAGCGCTGTAGGGTGGGGGCTGATCTCGACTATGAACATGAAAAGCGGGGAGTGGGGGAAAAAGTTATACCATTTGTTCAAAAGCACATGCAACTTCTTTCAAAAGGTTTATATACAGAACATATTACAAATCTGATATAAACACTGTTTTTGCACGCTGCCAGCTTAAAAAATGGCACAAATGCACGTGGAGCTAAAGTATCTTAGTGTTTACATTGCGTCTGAAACAACGAAGTAAGCTAAATTCACCCTGACGTGGAATGGCAGTTTGGTTTGTTCTAAGATTAGAAGATTGGCATCTTCACTTCACGACTTTATGACATTCTTCTGAATTTAGTTCTGAGATCGAAGACACAGACTGAACAAACAATAGTCACTGTTTTTCGTGTTGCCACTTGTAAAACTGTAGATTTGCATGCAGGAACATCACTGCCAGCGCAGAGATTACAACTCCAGAAACACCTGCATGTGTAGCACTGACAAATGTCGGAGAACCTGCCTGCCTGCCGCTGATTGATGGTGTGCTCTACTGTGCGGCATGCTACAGGTACTTGTCTTTCCCAGGAACCCATTCCCTTTGTTCTCTTGCGCGGTTGCTATTCTAAGCAAACTACTTCACCCAAAACTCGAATCTACGTCTCCCAAGTAGACATGTACATGTACACACATGCGTACGGGCAGGGTGCAGTTGCCACCCCCACCCTCGATTGGGCAAAATTGCTCAGAATTCGGGCAACGGCAACGTTTTTGTATTTGCTTCTTTTTTTTTGCTGTAAGGTTTTACCAGAGGGTCACTGCCCTTCCAACTCCGAGGGTGCCCATATGCCTATGCATGTGTATAAATACTATATTTTAAACATGTTTTAAGGCTTGAATTTAAATGACGGTAGAATTATATATGTGTAAAGCTATTTCTTTTAAACGATGTTACCAATGTGCCACGTACACATTTCTACAATAACCAACTATCTTACAAAATAAAATTCTTCATCATAGAAACATCTGTGCATCCTATGAAAACCAATTACAATATTTGTAGAAACTGAAGAGAACTGTATAGTTCACACTGAAGAACACTGTCGGCTAATTTCCCTCTCAGTGCTATTCATCCTTTCAGTAAGGTCAGTAACTGACTAAGTATTCTGTGAGTAAAATCCATATCAATGGTTTTGTTGCATTGCCCCTATAGCAAACGTGTTATGATGACTTGTGCAAGCAAGGACTGGTTGAGTTTAGATTATGTTTACGTTGCAAGAGCAATACTTCAACCATATCGCAACGCGATGTCCAAGGTGCACACCGAGGGAAAAGACAATTCATAAAGGAGATCGATAGACAGAAAGGTGAAAGCAAAAGAGCCACCTATTTAGTCGCATTGAACAAGCATTTGGTTACTACATGTCTTTAGTAGGGTGAACATGTGTGGCAAAATTGCTGCTAGAGTACTCTGTGGTAAATATTGTAGCGTACTCGAGTACTTCAGCATTAAGGTCGCGAAACGACCGAGACAGCTTATGGGGTCCACGGGCATGGTCCCCCTGAAAGTTTTGAAAATAAATGTCAGAACTGTAATTTCCTGCGTGGAAAAGACAAAACATTAGTACCTTTTTAAATTATTTATCTACATGTAAGCTGAAGACAAAAGTAATGTAAATTTGGTCCCGACCTTCCCAAAAAATAACTTTCTATAGAGAAATGATCAGTTCAACATTAAAAAGTCCTCCATTTCAGAGAGAAAAGCAGATCAGGATCATTATTTTCCTGTTTGATTTCCCGCATTTCAGTCTGCCAGACAGTGGCGCGACTGATGTTTTCAGTTTCGAAATGTTTCCAAACCACCAACTGATTGTCTCACGCCCTTGCTAAGAACAAACAAAACTCTCACGAGTACTCGAGCTAATACTTAAATAAGGAGTACTCATGTACACATTAACGCCCTACTAAGTGACACCACGGTACGGTAGAGATTCTAAACATCCTGTGTAAAAACGTTGAGGTTTTCAGTAACAGACATGCCATCTATACGTTACATGGGTGGTTCTTTTCCACTATCATTAACATAGAAATGTAAGTGTGCACATACAGTTACATTGGGTATTAAAAGTGCATCACACTTCGCTTTAATAGCAAAGACATTACACTACCATGAGTAATCTTGAATAACAGTTCTAGTGTACATTCCGTCTGTGTTTGTAAAACAGGAGAGCTCCAAGGGATCTTACAGTTTTACTAGGATTTAGTGATTTAACACCACTCTATGCTTGTGGTGAACTACGTTTAAATATGAATATCCTACTTTCAATTTATAAGATCTGCATAATATCATGTGCTAAATCTGAAGGATTGTTGACGTTCAAGTCAACCGAGATCAAAGAAATGGACCTGATCTCAGAATTCTCCCTTGCATGATCAAAACCAACCACAATGTAAAGCAATAAGAAATGTGACAGTGAACACGATATTCCTAAAGCACACTCCTTTGACCAACTTAGAAAAGTGGGAAACCTTGGTACAACCCACGCCCTGCTTAAAGAAGTATTTCACAGTCCAACCTTGACTGTAAATCAAGCGATCTGACCTAGCTTTCGGTTCCCATCAACTTCTTGTACAATGCAACCAAGATGTAGCAATATGTTTCAATGGCTAAGATGCTTAAGGTTAAGATGTAATTTAGTAGCAATGTCGGGTAGTTTGGTCTGCAGTTTATCTGTATTACTGTCAATTTACATAATACATGCCCAAGTAAATTACTTCACAATCTCTGACATCCAGATCAATACCCTCGACTTCCATTTCTGTAACAAAACACATCTTCTTCAATAATTATTCTGCACACCAGAGGAGGTCTAGCCATAACGTTTAAATTACTCCCACCTTTTACGATATTGAAACTGAGAAGACATTTAGCAGTAATATCAGACGAATATATGTGCTCTGCTACCGAAATGCGAACAGTAAACACGTGGAGGCAGTTTTATTCAAATAGCTATAGAGCTATTCAATATATATCCAAGGAATATCCAATTCTTGGATTAGAATGCATTATTGAACGTAAATTACTTTCCTCGGTTGGAAAACTCTGCAATGTTACTTCAAGAAAGAGAGGAACCAATGCCAAAGATACCTGAACCTCTTTAAGAGAATTGCTGTCTGATTCCATTTTGCAATATCCTGTGCCGTATTTACTGGCAGACAGACATCAATACTTTTATTGTATCTTCACAAAACCTTGTATATGGATCAAGTTAAATTAATCCTCGTGTCTGCGTAAAAATCATTGATCAGCGCTGGCAAGAACTGATAATGAAAAGTGGTCAATGAAAGGACTCGACTGCACATCATTCAGCGGCTAGTTATTACCGTCATATACATTGCCGTGGTACCTGGAATATCGGAAATTAATATGTAATTAGTTTATCTGGCACAGTAATCGTTCATGTGTAATTGATCTGATCGGGGCTAGGGGTGGCTAAATGGGGATTTAACAACTAAAATTTTATCAATCTTTATCCTCTCGATGTTAACGCTGTTTTCTTCTCAGCTGTGAGTGTCTCTTTCTAAACCTCACACTTAAGAAGTATTACTTAAGCAGGTCCTGAGCTAGCATAAAGCCGTAGTATTGAACTGGACGGATTGACCTTTTAGAACTGGCTTTTATTCGAGTTACTCTTTTACATAACTGCAGAAGAGAGGCAACATTTAGTGTGAACGTCAGAGTAGGCATATAAAATCGATAGAGTAATAATAATGATGAAAGAGTTTAGTGGCATACTGCGATGGCCATGTGCAAGTAAGTCTGTTCTTTCCATTACAATATTTCCTTGCTAGAACCCAAAGGTCAGTTGGTATTACGGCGGTACCTTGAAACCTAGATTGATTGATTGATTTATTGATTACAAAAACGTATTTCAATATTCCTGTTTATATATTTACATATACTCTTATTTTCAATTAATGTGGACTGGATTCATCTATATCTGAATTAAGAAGCATTCAGACTGGCAGAACATGTATACAGCATCAGTTGATACACGTTATTGGTAAATGATGTTACCACATGTGCGCCAGGTCTGAAGATGGGGAGTTGTGACAGCCGAAGGAAATGCACATCACATCCTGCCGCCCGCCGAGATAACGAGAGTAAGCAGATTACAGAGAATCAATATGAGAAGTCATACACCGAAACTGCACGATGAATGAGCAAACTTCCCCCTGCCAATCACACGCTTAATGTCAGGTGTTGTAAGTCGTATGCAAAGATAGCTCTCACGCTAACATGAAAGGTGGCAGCTGATCTGTAATCAGAGTCCAATGTAGCATGAAAGTGTACATCTTATATCTGGGGAGTGTTGTGGCGTCAATGTGTACGCATCGTGGTCTAACAGCGCAAGGGTTCATTAATATTTCATATGTGTAACGTGGCGAGGAAATGTGGATTGATACAATGTATACAGCTTGATTTATTCAATGTATACAAACTGATTGATTATTAATTGGAAAAAGATGGGTTTGTTCGCAGGCTGTAATTGTTTAACCGATATTAGTCGTAATACATCAGCACAAACTGAGTTGCAACACTGTGTAATAACTCGACAGACCGCCTGAGCCAAAGAAAACATTATTGCAGAGCGCTAAAGCTCACTTTGGATTTACCTTATTACTAACGAAAAGCCCGCTAATTTAGATCCTGCTAACTTAAAAACATCAGTCATAACAATGTATACGTATGACTTTCCCTAGTCGGCATGATCTAAAAGAACATATACTGTCTTTGACTCGTGACTTTACAACCAAAACGCTAACACTGCAGTACAAATGCGCACGTTAATATATTGTCGCAATGAAAGAAGAATACTACAGCACCCATCCCAAAGAATATACAAATCCTTTACATCATCGACACTACATGCGACGGACCACAACACAATAGTGGTTATTCTTATTAATATACAATTTCAGATAACATTTTACCTGCATGGAAGAGAGATGCGGCCCAGCTAGGTGTATCCTTAACTTTGCTTCTGAACTTCACTCTCTTGTAACATCGATCTTACTCTAAGGTAAATTTGTCGAGTTCTCATCGCCTCGGCTTACAAACACGGACCTGTTAGCGGCAAATACTCCAACGTGCTTACTGCAGCCAGGGCTTCATACTGCCAAGCGGCAGCGCGCAATCTTGCCACATATCTTTTACCGCTACGACAACAAAACCAGCTTATTGGACGCTTGAAATGAAGCGATGCAGTATTCATCAAAAGAGACCAATCGCCTGCTAATGGTATTGTCCATAGGGATTTCCAGTCATAAAGTATTAACAGACAGCGGGAAACAAGTTATTGCCTTTGGCAGGTTGTTATTTTAATCTTGGCGAACTCAACATTGATGCGTTGGTTATCCTCTTCCATTGTAATTGGGCTACTTAGCTGTAATGACACTACGAGCATAAGTTCTAATCTTTCACGCATTCTTGTATATTATGGAGTTTAATGTTAAATACAATTTATGGATTTTGATGTTTGGGTTGAAAGAGATCAATATTATACTCAATTTTATATCTGTCAACAACAATCAATGTTAGGTAAAAGTGCTTATTTTGCAGCGTTTTGTATCTCTTGTTATTTGTAAAGTAGATGTGTCTTTATATTTATATTGAATTATATTTTAAGCTGTGCATTTATTAAATTCATTTTTAAGTTTTCCCTTAGTATTTGAGATAGAAGCATAGGCGCTCTCCCTCCGATTCCATCCTTATAGATTTGATAAATCTTGCGTCTTAGACTTTCAATTCTGATCAATTTTGCAAATATTGTGAGTGAAAACGTTACATGGTCTATCAGAGAGATTGGCATTAGTGGGCCCCTTAACATGGCTCTCATGCCAGTATTTTCAGGTGGACGCATTAATTATTGAAAGAAAAATAACCTGGCAAATTACCATCAACATCAACCTGCCTCCAGCGTTACTTTGACAAAATGCTGAGCTGAAAATCGCTGTATCTCAAAATATCAATTCTTTGGAGTCACGCTAGAAGGTTTCCTCAACAAAAGCCATTCTTGAAAGCCAAACGGAATTAAAGTCACAGGGTTATTGATTTAAACTTTCTTTGTACTAACACCGTGGTCTGAAAAACATAAAGCCCTGCCCCTGGTAAAGGTTAAACCTGCTCTTTTGATGTCCATTCCTGATTAAACCATTCTTCAGATTCCAGGGCGATAACCGAGTGATAAATGCCTCCCCATGTTAAATAGTCCACAGACGATCAGCAGGAACCAAGCCGACCAGACTGGCACGAGGAAGCCATATAACTGTCGGTTTCAAGCCAGCCTCATGTGTTTATATGTGTTCTGCAATATATTTATAGTTCAGGCTATCGTAAACTAAACTTCACCAAATATTTAAGGTAATGCAGGGACAAAGTGTCGAGGTCGAGTTGGGAACAACATGCCAAGAAAACAGCACTTGTTGACACTTGGGGGCGAGGAAACGTGAGTGTACGGGACAATTGATCGGGATGTTTGTATGGTTGTTCTACATAATCTGTGGAACATTTGTGTGAAAACAAGAACTGGTGCGGGCTCCATGTCTATTTTCTTTAGTTAAAGATGCTTGACATGAAAACTCCAAGGAATTTCCTTAGAGTTATACAATTCTGAAAGAGTGTTTAATGAAATATACTCATTTTCTTAAAAGGAGAGAACTTGCTAAATGTTGGCTGCTTTTAACTAAAACCAAGCTATCATAATAATACCATTCTTAATTATTTCGCAAAGCAATAATAATAATAATATTTATAATAACACTTTATTATCTAAGGATGCATGAACATTTGTTTTTAAACCATGCATTGTGGATGGTGGTCTCCACAGTCCAGCAGTAATACTTATTTTCACCTGGACAAATGGAGTAAAATACTTTGTCCAAGGGTACAACACGGCGCTGCGCTGATTAGGATCGAACCCGCCATCTTTCCAAAGGACTCACAGTTGGTTGACCCCAAGGCCTGCACGTGGATGAAATACGTGATGTTTCGTGTTAAGCGTGTTTTAAATATTTCCTCGAAAAGCGATTTCATTTTGTATTAGATGTGTCAAAGACTAAGAGCTAAATAAACGTATGATAGTGTACATCATGTCATAACGTGTCCAACAGCAATTATCTCGTAATGAGTTGGAGGAACGCGTTTACCAGACCATTTCAATTCTGATTAAGATGATGTCAAAGTCAGACCAATCTAATCATGTTTATGCACATCACAGCACGGCCTTGACTTTACTGCTTAGGATTAAGAATCAAAGGGAAACATTACACTGCGAACTACACTCAAAGGATCGTGTACTGAAAGCGCCGTGTAATGAAGTGGCACATCGAAACTCGGCCTCAGCTCGAGTTGAAAGGGAACTGCTCTATTGTGCACTTCAAGGAAGCATTACAGATTGCTCCAGTAGACAAGATAAGAGAGGACGTCCGACTTCGGAACTGATAACGGAATTCCTGATTATGGGCCGTGAAATTGACTAATGAAGTAATTAAGCTTTCTATCAATAGTCCCTCACTGAGGACGACGAACTATATTTAAACAGATCCCCGTCGAAAAGAAAACCACATTAATGAAAATTTACCAGGAAATAGGCCGTATTAAGAACTGACATTAGTTGAGAATATCTTAGAACAACACATTCCTAATTAAGCCACGAAATTAGCAATGTATACTGACGTCCAGAAGAAACTGTACAGATAAAAATTATTCCAAATCTTTTTCAACTCCTGTTTTCGTGTCACTGTTCGTCAAAACGGTTCTACCGTCGCGTAGTTTCATTTGGTTCGCATACTCTTGAATACATATCTCTAAAAATAGCCACATTTGTTTGTTTTCTTCAGTCATCTCTGAACGTCTTGGTATAGTTTCTTTTGGACGTCAGTATATTTCCGTCAACTCTGTAAGTTGGTGACAGAGATAAATAGTACAAACAATATTCTATTGAATATCTTAGTTTGTTAACAATTGAATAAAATTATTTACTTAGCTACATCGTTTAAGCAATTAAGATCTGTATATTTGTTGAGAATAATAAATTTTAAGCATTGTCCGGTATTAATTATTTTGATTATACTGGTCTCACAAAACTAGCCAATAAATTATTTTTTGCATCATCATTATCCTTCTAAGTACAACACTTTTCTATGAAGGTTTATTTATTTGAGTTTGTGTTTAGGAATATGACGGCTGTGTACATATATATAACCGTAACTGACATGAAGTGCAAGTCATCTATTTGGGCAGTGAACAGCTGCTGCTGCTCTATTTCCTTTGGTGGGAATTGTTTTGCACCACTCATACAGCCTTTACTGCTG
Organism: Diodora aspera; assembly: GCA_031471655.1. Classification (NCBI taxonomy): domain Eukaryota; kingdom Metazoa; phylum Mollusca; class Gastropoda; order Lepetellida; family Fissurellidae; genus Diodora; species Diodora aspera. Next base: position 12,275 of record JAUELE010151614.1, read on the forward strand.
GCATATGTCTTCTACTCCACCTGCCAAACATGTGTTCTGTAGACATTGCCCCTCGTTAATGGCACTATCAGACATTAATAACATCTGCCATGCTGTAGTCTCTATTAACACCTATAGCATCCACAAGAGAATGCTCTGTCGTGTGCATTACTTAGAACCAGTTAGCCTGTCAACAGATGAAGCAGAGCATGTTTGATCTGAGATCATTCTGGTAACAGTGCAACTCTGTTTACACGGCAAACCTTAAAGGTCGAGTAAATACGGTGCTTCCGTAAAGAGACTGTATTCAAACAGCAAGGCGGAAATGAATCTGCAAGATAATCCACAACAATTACCAAGTAATTGCTACATATATTAATCATTAATTTATGTGTATATAAAAAGCTCTCGATATGTTTATAGATCTAGTGAAGTGTTTGTTTTTATTTTACGTAATCGCCATTCGAATTCATTTGTGTCTAATCTAGTATGTTTGAGAGACCCGGTAATTATTTTACTTAAAGGACGCCCGACACGATTTTTTTATACTCCCGATATTTGTTTAAACTGCTTTCTTCGTTCAAAATATAATTTTCCTTCCTTTCTGCGTCGTTTTAATGGCATACATGTAGGACCGAAATGTGTCCTGTTAACGAACTTTTTACGGAAATTCTCGACTTTTAATGAGCATTGGCCTATGATGTCACTGAGGTGAGTCTTCGCCGGCTGTGGAAATAGCATCGATGATCTGAGCTCCGACAGCGAAAACGATTTGTTTTAGGTTTTTTACAGTTGAGCCTGAAGCAATAGACCGGTCTTATCAGTTCAAACCTTGAGCAAGAGAATATCCTGATCGAGAAAAATCGAATGAGGAACATCGCTGCCAAAATCCCCGATAGGTGGCAGCACGGAAAACAAGAGATGCACAGAATGATCTCCCTTGACAATGCTCATGGTCAACATTGAGATTTCCACAGATTACATTGTGGGAAGTATGGAATGTGTTGAAAAGCACTATTATTTGAGATATGATGAAGAATTTATGATAACAGAATGTGCATTACGAAAACATGTCATTTTATATTGATCATATAAAATTGTAATATCGTCTTCCATAAGACAAAGTTGAGACATGCATATGTCTCCCGGTGAATGACAGCTCAGACGTGTGCCAACAAAATCGGCAAATGGTCACAACGTCAGACATCCCAGCCTACCTATAATTCCTATATTTTCCTTCGTTTTAGTCTTGATCCGATTTATTCCTATGTTTTGTAATTTCCCCCTATAATTCCTATTTTTCTCCTTTTTTGCCACCTGAAATCTGCCTTTTAGTTTATTTTGTAGGTAGTGACTCTGCAGGTGTTTCCTGACCTGCTTCTGTGTATCATTAAATCAACTGGATCAGCCACATCAACTCCAGATTCATCTAAAACCTGATCTGACCCGTCACAATTCTGAGATCAGTTTCAGATGATTATTGAACCATTACAAACCAGTAGATCGGATTATCTAGTCTTCAGCAGATATGAGCACGTCATTTCCTTTTGCCAATACCTTATAGATCAGAAGACATATCTTGAGGATCACCAGTATCCTCCAGACATGTATATAGTTTATACTGCCATATTTTACGACAAGCGTGATGCTGCTGATAGACGTATAACGAAATCTCAAATAGCCTAAGAGAAGTTTGGTCTCATTGGGTTCAGGTTATCTTACACT
>JAUELE010151724.1:0-13978 GCA_031471655.1 Diodora aspera
GAAATTTTCCATTCGCGTTTCAAAAGGGGGTGTCCGGACCCCATGGACACCCCCCCCCCCCCCCATCCCTCTGGATCCTCCACTGCTTTGTACTGCAAGTGAAATTCAACATTTTGTCTGTTGCAAGTCTGCAGTAAATTACTTCACTTAGTGATGTTGTAAGGGGGCGGGCCGTTCCATGAGTCAGACTCGAGTCCACACTGGCCATGATAATGTTTGACAGAGACTGCTGTCAAGACATTCACCTCAAAGAAATGTTACTGACAGTTTGATTTGTTTAGTTGCATTTCTTTTTTTTCCAAGAGAGATATGTGTCTTTCCTGTTTAGGATGGAACAAAGTCCTTTATTTTAATGTGATAATATAAGATGTATATTATCCCCAAATAGATTGAATATACCTTAAAATTAAAGATCACTGGCACATATACACATTATATTTAGACATCAAAGAATATTTCTGTAAACACGTAGTTAATTTAGGGTGTATGTTCATCAACGAAATCTTCGTATGTTTCTTAGGACGACAGTGATATACTTAGGATTAGACCGAAATGGTCGCCGCATCGAAGACGGCGTCACAAATTGGCATAGAAAGCAGAAAACAGCGACCATTTGCTATCGATGTTATTGTAAAAAATGTTTCACAAGTAAATGAATTAATGTGTAGGTTTTATCTGTAGTACATATACATCTATTAACAAATGTCCTTTGAGTGTGCGCTGTCCAATAACGACAGCTGACGTACTTGCAGTAAACTGTGACGACATATTGTTCCTCAAAACACAATCAAAGACGATAATAGCAATTATTAATACGAATACCGAACCTGCACCTATTTCACAAACGAAAATAAATAATAAGTATTAACAATATAGCACTAATTGTATATTCTTCGACGTAATTTAACTTTTGGCGCCCAGTTCAGTGAACCCTTATACGTGTACAGATAACCACTGTGACTCAGGTTTTCCCTGAAAACAAGAAACTCTATGCTCAAGTGAAGTGGATCAACAATATGATATGCGTGGTTGGAAGCAATATTTTGTAGAGCATGGTGGAGTACACGACGGAAGATACATGATGACGATCAAACATTTAGATTACACATTTCCCATATCGAAAGGTTGAGTTGGTTTTCGCAGAATTCCAACATAGTAACCCAAATTTAATTCAACAAGATTAATTCAAGATTATTCATAATACTTGGACTGAGCAACTTGCAGTATTACTTTGAATAACTTTATATGTTTACTCGTTAGACAAAATACTGAGCGTAAGCTTCATGCATATTAAGGACGATTCATCTCACCGTTTTACACCTTTTGAAAAACAATTAAACCCATGTTCCCGGCTAAGATAACACTGTTTCATTACGAAGAAAGGTAACCCTAGTACAGTCGTACATCCATACATCCTTTACCAAAAGATGGAACCATCTTTGATGCAAAGCTCCTGCTTGTAGAATACCTATTACCTTAGACGATGAAACCAAGTTCACCTAACACGAAACCCACTGACTCAAATGAAATAATGATATATGTTTTATTATGAAGAAAAGTTGGAATGTTCGTAAGTTGACAGAACTATGTGAAGCACTCACGTTATACCTGAGTTTAGTATTAAGGTAACAGCAACACGTATTCCAAACTAAAATATCCACGTAACACTGAATATTCTTGAAGTCGTATCCCTTTTCACCAAAAAAGTACAATGTCTAACGTAAAATTACTGTAAAGATAGACAATCTAACCATTAAAGCATCTAAATGGAGAATGTTTCAAAATGAAGACAAACAATTTTCAGAACGTTCAAGGAGTGTTCAGGCAATCATTTTGGTAAGTCTTCGGCGGCATCATTTATGGTCTCTAAGGTTCACAATGTCTTTTTCTGTGGCATTTATGTGTTAATGTCTGCCCCTTTCACGTTCTCATCATTTATTGATGGTGTGTTTTCAATGCTTGTAAGTATACATTCTTTCCTAAAAGGTATCAATGCAAAATTCACAAAATTATATGGACTACTTTTATCTCAATTTCATTTCAACAGAAATACATGTAACAATGCTTACTCGTGCTGAACAGTCACCTGTTTACGTTCAGTGCATTCGTACTGTATATCTTACCAATACAAAAACAATCATTTCCGAGACCCAACGTTCTTGCATACACCTGTCAAAACTAATTATCTTCAACCAGCCTCCGCTCTCACCTGTCTGCCGGTAAGGTAAGCGGTGGGGTTACGTAACAGCAAATCACGGATGTGCAAACATTACAAGTTCAGTCTCATTTACAGGCACTTTGTCACTAATCGAAACGACAGTCTCTGACACCTGTGACATTTCGCCCAACCAATTTCTAACGTCGAGCTTATTGAATTATTTTCATTTCTCCAGCGCTTGTAAAAACCTTCTGTTTGCCCTGTAGTGATTTCGTGTTAATTTTTTGCACTAAGTTTAAATATTTCACAGCACTTACCAGACGTGCTATAATACCAGCAGTAACATTCGACCACAGATTACGTCTGAGTAAATACCTATTATAATAAAATGTCAACATCTATTTCTAGTTCAGTAGAAAGTTCACTGTTGAATGAGATTTATGACCCGAAGTTGAATTGAGTTTTAAACAAGCAAAACGTAATTTTGTTCGACACTGTCATCTTGTGTTGCAGAACAGTCTTTTTGCTATACATAAGTGTCGTATTTTCGAATAGCTTCAATACCAATTAATATGAACTGAAAAGTTAAATATGTATAAAATGTCCTTATGTTTGTTAAAAAAAACTATTCTACAGAAAACGAAAAGGCCGTGGAAAAGATTATAGTTCGTTTTTTAATATGTTGGATGTGAGTTTGAGGTTAACTGAGACTGGTATATTTGTCTTAAATGTATTTTGCTATTTTAAGGTTTACGTCATTGAAGTGTAGACTTGAGTGATGCGTAATGGATATGTGTGTTACTTTCCAGGACATACACCGAGTTCCTTGACCTTGCAAGGGGACGCGGGATGGCACAGTCGTTAGCTCGTCGGACCAGCAATCTGCCAGTCTTGGCGGTTGTGGTTCGAGCCCCGCCCGGGCTGCTCTCTTTCAGTCCGGAGAGACAGGAGCCCCGAAACCGACGTGATGTTGGTGAGTCCGTGGTGATGTGACTGAAAGATTGCCGAAAACCACGTAAAACCACAAATCAGTCCTTCAAACTTCAGTGAAAGTTAAAACAAAAACATAAGCTGTATCCATTTTCTTGAAATTCATAATCAACAATGAAATTGAACAATTCTGACGGTCAGAGGTTTGCCTTACACTGGTGCCCAAATGGAACGACTTTGAACTACAACAAAAGAAAAGCGACCGTATGTTGCATATATGATATACGTTTCAAGAGGCGGTTGTTTTAGAATGACGCCAACTGACAATCCATGACGGCAGAGCTTTTCGATGACGCAATTACATGTACACATGGGGTTGGAAAGAAGATTGAATGTCTTTGTATTTATATAGTTTCTTTTGGACATTAGGGCACATAACATAAATACTTGGTGATCGTCCTTTTCATAGAAACAGGAGGGTGAAGTGGTAGGCTATTTCTTTTATAAATTATTTTTGTTTACATGTGGTGGACATGAATACATAGCAGGTGAAACACGAACTAACAGGAATTCATTTCCTTTCCACCCTATTGTCGGAAAGAAATGCATTTTTTACAATAAATTAAACAAGCAATGTTGTCAACAAGACAACAGGAATTTGCATATCAGCGTGTCAGTCTTTCTGGTCCCTTTTTGGTACAGTCTTATTCAAATAAAAATAGAAAATATTTAGATCAATCTGTTTTTCAGAGTATGGCGGGGACGATCAGCAAGTATTTATTTTTATATGGTCTTAGTTAGACTTTTGTCAAGATCTTGCGTCAAGGCATTGAAAACTGAACATTTCACTTTACCATAGTCATCTCTGGTTAGCCCTGCAGAGCTAGGAAAGGCAATAGTCCCAGGAATAATTATTTGACTCCGATATTACATATATACATTTAGGAAACTTTATACAGCCTTAGGGTCTTGACAAAAGTCTAGGTCTTAGTATATGGTCGAATCAAAGACGGGTTCCAGCAGAAAGCATTTGGCCGTAAACAACAATCAACCATCAGAACTGTATTTAGTGAATATGACTCAACATTGATAGACGACGCCCGCATAGCGATGCAGGTCACAATCAAAGCATGTCTCATCGGTTAAGAAGCTGCGGGCTATGAATGGTCAAACTAATAAGCTGACCACAGCCAGCACCGGTCATCTGATTACCATTGATAACAGATGTGGCTTTCATTTAGCTTGGACACCGTGATGAGCTCCTTTTGAAGAATGACCTCAGGAAGCCGGAAAATGGTCCGAATGCTGCTGATCATTGATCAAACAGATCATTAGTTACAATGATACGTTTTAACACCAAAGTGCAAAAATGTCCACTTTGTTCTGTACAATATGGCTCCAGAATATGTAAAATATTCCACACTAAAAAGCTCAATAATTTTATCAATTTTATCAATGTATTAAGTAGGGCCGGGCAGAAGTTTAGACATACCACGGACCTTAATTAAGGTCCGTGGAAATACAAATGTTCAGAAACCAAGGACATGTTTTTGGGAATGACGATCATTGTTTCTAGTTCAAAACATCATCTGCGGTATTGAAAGTTTTAGACGAAACGTCTTCCATATTACATATACTGCTGTTTTTTTAACGGATTAGTTGAATGAACTTAAAGATACCGGTTATTATGTTGCTTTGTACAACACAAAGGGCGATAACCCTTCTAACATCTAAACAAAAGTTTATTTCAATCATGCTAATATGTACACTCGAGCCTGTATGAATTAAGTATGTAATTTGATTCTTACACAGAAGTCGTTACACAGAACCAGAATTTTACAGAAAAGTTGTTATACCGAAACCTAATACCTAGTCGGTATACTGAACCAGAAGTGCTGTTATACGTATCAAGAATCTTGCAGAGAAGTAGTAATGCTACATGTATACCAGGATCGTAATAAGAAATAAAAAAAAATCTTGCGAAGACATCATTATCCACTTATCCTCTTCATAAAATTCTTAAAACGAAATTGTAATGATAGATGAAAACCTTACTGAGTATTCGTAATGTTTGCCAAGAATTTTACACAGAAGTCGTAATACCGAATAAGAAGCTTACACAGAAGTCGTAATACTGAGTCAGAATCTTACACAAAAATCGTATCTGGAATTAGAAGCTTACACAAGAGTCGTAATAAGGAATCAGAATCTTAAACAGAAGTCGTAATAAGAACTCAGAATCTTACACCGAAATCGTAATTAGAAATCAGAAGTTTACACAGAAGTCGTAATTAGAATCAGAAGTCTACACAAAAGTCGTAATACTGAATCAGAATCTTGTAAAGTAGTCGTACTACTGAATCTCACACAAGACCATTATTATAAACTATAATCACAACAACTGATTCAGAGAGAGAGAGAGGGAGAGAGAGAGAGAGAGGGTGTCACGAAAATCTTGAACACAATTCTCCCAGACAAAGTATGGCGATATCGGTCCAAGAAACCAATAACCCTGAAGAAAGGAGTTCAATATAGGTTACGTCAGTTTCTTACAGCAAACAAACTGGCTGTGTACATCACAGAAAAACCCAATGATCTCAACTCCATATTTGTATCTTACGTGCTTTCACTATCGCATAGACTCCCAAAGGAACCATTGCAATCTGAATATTCAAAACATATGTCAACACCGAAGGCTTATTCATGTTCATCACCAATCAGCACAATACAATGTTGACAGCGGGCACAAAAGATGGCAAGTCCCTTCTACCAACATCAAAGACCCGATAGTCATTACAGCAGCTAGACAAGCCTTGACCATCACAATGGCTGCTTAAGCGTTCTAATTAGTATTGTATGCAGTTTATCAATAGCTATAGCACTCCAGGCGGTCGTCTTTCATGTTTGCAACTGGACACTCGGGAATATGGCCATAAGCATGATATTGTCCCTTCATCATTTGCTGTAATTACTTAATGCCTAATCAAGGGAATTTATGGCCGGTTACCTTGGCTTCTACCATTCATTTATGACGGTACTTACCACGAGCAGATGATACTTAAGATGAGGAAATTTGAGACCATGATTTGATTTGCTTTAATGATGTCATTAACACCATCTCGACCTTGATGTTGTAGGGACATATTGTTATAGTTCCCTGTGACTACATTTGTGACTCTTATTGTTCAAAACAAATTAGGTTCTTGTTGTGTGTAGCGTTCAACATAACTGCAGTAAAACGTTCAGACAGCTCGTTGCTATAGGATAATATTTTTTTACTGGCATCCTAATACAAGTTGAGCAAGTGCAGAAGTCGCAGGGGCGTGCTCAGACGGGATAATTACATTGTGAAAAGTTGGGAAGATGCACGCACGTGAAATGTTGAGACCCGTGACTGAACTCTGCTGCACTGTGGTTGGTCCACTGATATCAAGTGGCATACGTAAAATGAGTATTAGTGTTTCATGCAGTGTAATGTAATTGTTTTTATTAAACCACTTTGAGCATCAATTAACTGCGCACTGCCATGTGGGGAGAACTGCAAAATACAATGTACAGTTCTTTATAACCTGCCATCCCTCCGGCTGTTAGACTAACAATTAGTCTATGGAATAGTTTCAATTATTTTATTATATTTAATTTTTATTCCTTCAAGAGCCCTGCTCCTACAATGCAGTAAGACTTGATTTGTAGACTGGCTAAAGGCTTTTAAAAAGAAATGTATTAATTAATAAAAAAAAATAATTCCACAGTCGTTGAGCAGGACTTTCCGGGTGTGTATGTCTTTCATATTCAGAGTGTTCACGGCACAGGGTTTGGCACAGCTTGCATTTGGATACCAGTAAGTGCTGTAAAATAAGTAAAGACTACAAAGGTACATGTAGTTTAAAAGAGCCCTGCGCTATTGGCAGTTCTGCCTCTAAAATAAACAGGTAAATACATATGGTGACTGAGTTTGCATTATCAATATATTTAGTCAAAAGCAAAGCCAGCTTGCCTTTGTCATCAGAAATGAGGCATGATGACACTCGCATCTTCAATACTAAACAAAAACTAAAAAAACGTTCAAATCGGTCTGAGTACAACAACGTTATATCATTCAAATAACGGCGAAATCCTAATGAAAATAACGGACGGTTAACTACATTTTATTTGCCGAGAACTCGAGAATTAATTCTAAATGTTCCCCCATTTTGGTGACGTCATCGTTTTACGGGTTATAGCTAAAACAGTGATAAGCCAAAACGGTGACACGCTAAACTTGGCTAAAATCTACGGACAATTCAACGTCATGATCGATGGATATATACATGTACATGTATATATCTTGTGTTGTCATCGTTGTATCCTAAAAGTGTCACCGTTTTGACCAAATATCTATTCCCGTTTCATCTAATTGTCACCGTTTCGTCCAATCACATGTCACCGTTATGGCGTGTCACCGTTTTAGCCAGTTCCATATTTGCTTTCCTTCTCTATGCGCAATCTATTTTTAGAGTTCGACGAAGGCAGAAAATCCCTTTTCTTTATCGCCTCAATCAGTGTGAAATCTTTGCGTAAAAAAATCATAATTATACTAGATGAATAGAAAGACAAGCTCTGAACATAGATTAACGTACCTGCATCTTCGATCATGTTCCGCTCTTTTATACATAACTTTTGAAATAAACCCTTGTTTACTCGTTTTCTATGGATTTTTTTCTCTTGTCAAACTGTTTTTTTTTAATGTGGAGGTTATAGTTCACAGTGTGCGTCTTTATACAAAAATATCATAAATGGCAACCCCAACCTTCATGTACCTTTCGAATAAAACTATAATGAACTTGTTCGTCTACAGTTTTTTGGGGAAAAAAACTGAATAGGATATATCCGCACTGTTATTAAAACCAGAAAAGGAATTGTTTTGGTAAAATTAGTGACGTCGATAAATCGACACAAGCGGCCAACGAAATTTCCTGAACGGAAATATTAATTTTTAATTACGTGTACTTCCGCTCAAGCGATCATCAAAGTGCGTGGTGTGTTCTTCCATGCGTTTAATCTGTATGTATATATATATGTATATATATATATATATATATGACTGGAAGTAGGTCCGCTATCGTCAATAGACAGCGCACACACAACGAAGTAGATGTATATATATTTATAGGCAGGACCTACAAATTAATTCATTTTTTTGGGAAGCATTTTCTTCAAGCACACTGAGAGCAATTGGTCGCGGTTTCTACTTTCTTTGTCGATGTGGCCACGAGTTCGGTGTGGCGACGAGTTCGGCAAAATGCTTGTCGGACTAATGGGAAAACACACGCATCCCATCCATTTCCCGAACGTTCAACAAAAACGTGTTTTCAATCACTGTCCTTCATCTTTTGCTTTTAGTTTAATGTTTTAATTAATATTTTATAATCCCTCTATGGTACTAAAATATGAATATATATAACATTAACACGGTAATAGTAATTTCTTTCACGTATCATGTGAAACTGCTGCTAGTCACACATTAACGGGAAATTCAAGGACGAAGCGATAGGAGAGGTAAACAGGGAAAGCAGCCAGCGACTGCATACCGCTTAACAACTGAGTTTATTTTAGACCGGCGAAAATATATTAATACTGAAGGAAAAATTAAAGAACGACCGAAAAGCGTATCCAATAATGTTTCTCACCAGATTGATAATTACACTTACACTACACATAACTTAGACAGAGTAAGGGGCATATCAATAAGAAGTGTGCCAACCACTGGCTCTGACGATCTGCTGGTGTCGCGTGTGTATGCTCTCTTACAGTAAACTAGTTGGTATGATGTAACATGTGATCTCTTACACTTCCCACCAGTCTGTTATCTTAAAACCATTCAACATGTATAATGAAACACAATTTCACAATTCCAAATCTTATTATGAAGTCGGAATTCTGAAGCAGTAAAGTTTGAATAGGCTGATAACAAATCTTTTATGAACGTTATAAAAGCTCTCATGAACTTCCTCCATACCAGAAAAAAGTGGTTACGGGTTACTACATTTCGGAAGGAGATGGGTTAACTATATTTAGTCCCAGAAATAAGCTTAATCTACAAAATTATGTTCATGATAGAAAAAAATTCAGAAAAGGAGCCCAGAGATATTCCCTAGAGCTGATAATTCCTAGACTTGCTAAATATCTAGACTTTGGTAGGCTCCATTTTCTTTGTATGCTCTAGGGTCTGGGAGATGAGGTAAAGTCAGCTGTTGTTAGTCCTCAGCAGCATTCTACTGGGAAGTGAACAATCTATGTAAGTACATACATTTTAGCTTACTTTCTTTTTAAAAATATTGTTCTCTAATTAAGTACGGAAACTTATCAAAACAACATCAAATGTGATTCCCTGCGGTACTAGCCGAGGCATTTAATCACAACATAATAATATTTTTACACCATTCCACCAACCGCGAAGGTCACTGTACACACAGACAAATGGTCGCAAATGCCAGTTGCACAACAGCAGTATATCACCAGTTTGTCTTATGGCGAGCGAAGCCAATCTTACCTACTCGTCTCTTTCCATGACCGGGCAGAGGACTCGTATGTCTCTTGTCGTCATTTTGATAAGACCCACCTCAGTCCAGCGCAAAGCGAGTACAAGAAGAAACTGGTTTGAAAACTTTTGTAGGGAAAGACAACTCTGAATTGTTGTTGCTTTGCGCCTTCGCTTGAGAATATTCGGGGAAAGCGATGATATTAAATACATTATATACTCCGAAAACCATACAATTACAGACTTAACAAATGAGCATATTTGTGTTATATATCACCGTTCAAACAAATTTATTAAAAAGCCAATATTGGAACTATTTGGTCTTATCATTTCTGAACTTGCGCCACGAATTCGCTTGGTAACACTCGGCTTTAAGGCCGTAAAGGCCTATATGAAATCGGACGCCATCCATTCTAATTGTCATTCCTCCCCCATGCGTAATTTTCTCGCATGTCGGCTCTCGTTAGGCACACGAGTCCTCTGCCCTGACACGGAAAGAGACGAGTTCCTACGAGTGGAGCGAAGTGAGTCAAGGTAGGTAATGTGTTCTGTTCGTCTCAACTCCAAAATAACTGGTGTTGGTAAATAAAACATCACTACATGTACGTACTTTCAGAGTATTTCTACAAGCGGATGCAGCTCCGGCCTTTTGTACCAGGTCAAGTAAGGTTCGGTCAGGAAACAATAGAGACGAGCAGGGTTTCATACAAGTTTAAAATTAACTTTTGCAGGCCCGGGCAATGCGAGGCTGCTAGGAACCTGATCATTGTCGTGACATGGCCCCGACATTGCTTACACGATAGACATCAATTCTTTCTAATTCACTTACATGTAGTTCAAACGACCAGAAACGTATTTTCAAGTTGTACCTTGTAAAACTTTTTGAGGTCACTTCGCCACATACGGGCATCCAAAAGGCACGATATGAAGATTTTAAGAGACGACATAATAATGTTGGATATGCAGGAGATATTCATACAACATGCGGTTGTTTCTTTTATTACTATACTGCCGGGAAAAAGAAACGATACCAAATGATTTCAGTTATTTTGATTTACGTCTTTCTGTCATAGGTGATCAAAAGGATGCTAGGATTTCAACGAGTGTAATTTGATTGACATCATGTAGTTGATAAAACTTCCTAACCTTGAAGGGATGTCTCTTGCATATCCAACGCAATTGTGAATTTATTCAGTAGTCTCTCAAAATCTTGGCATCGTTTCTTTTATCCGGCAGTGTAGTAGTCACTAACATTCAAAAACTTTTTGATGATGTGATGTGATGTAAAGACATACGGGGTTGGACAAGAGTTGAAGTCATTATGTATCTTTTCTTATGGACGCCAGTATATATCCCAAACGGAATACCATTGTTACCCGTGAACAAACAAACAAACAAATACATTTTTAAATAAATACATTTTTAAATAAATACATTTTTAAATAAATAAATACATTTTTAAATAAATGTTTTGATAAATAAATTTTAAAAAATGTATAAAAAATAAAAAATAAGAAAATTAATACATAAATAAATACATATTCTTGCTTTTCACAGTACACGTACAGTTCTAGCAAGCCTTGAGAAAATTGGACGGGCACAACGTCACTTGGCAAAACGTGATCACAAAATAATTAAATTCAATAAAGATGGCTTATTGCAATCACATGCTCCCTGGTAGTCATATTAAAATATTAATAATGTCACAAATCTTGAAATAGCTAGATATTGTTATTTTCAAAGGGGGGGGGGAGGGCTTCAGGCCCTTCACTAAATCATCAGGTTTTATATCTTTAATCAAACGTCACCAACAACCACACGACAACGGTCACTGATCATAGATACTTCCGTCATAACTCCTATAAACCTGGGGTCTATAGTCTCTAATCAAGGTTAGCATCATTTAACCGCTGAGGAAATGCAGCGTGCGACGTTCACGTCCGAGTCCTCGTTGACTGTGAGACAAAGACTCGTCCTTTGAAGCCTGTTTATGTTACCACTTATTACCAAGGTCTGGCAGTCCTTGTGATCTATTCTGTCTACACGAGAACATACAGTGATGTATGGATCGGAAAATGTGGACGGACAATTACCGATTGCAATAAGTCGAAGCCCCAAGATGTAAAAGACAGGCAGTGTATTTAAAGACTGATCTTTGAGTGATATATTGTGTTGGACACTGACCACGAGCCAGTCCGGCCCTTATTCAGTCTGCTTGTCTGGTCTTTGTCAATGATGCTATTTGCGCGCTTATTTGGGTATGGACACGCTTCTTAAAACAAAATGGCGACCTTAAGGTCACATTGGAATGATACACCTTGCGGATGTCTCCTGCGGCTCAAATATTGGTTGAGCTGAGTGTTGCTCTGTTTAATAATCCTTGAACATAATACAGCCCACTGGTATCCACATGTAAGTTGAGTCAGACCCTGCGCTGTGACCTTACTGATTATGCAAGATGCACCCACACGGATCACGTGTTATAGGACTGTGCACTGTATTCTGATTTTGTCCGCTTTTCGTCGCATTGTTTTTACAATCATGCATATATTCATCTCCGCCTTCAGCACACGTGCTTATAATGCAGCAAAATGCCTAATCTTTGGTCTCATGCATTACACGTCTGTGTACATTCCTAATCTGTAAAACATATTTAAAATCGTCCGAGCACACCGTGTCATCTGCAGCTGCATATTTCTACTTATGCCCATCTTACATTTGGATATCAGTCATGTTCAAAGGGAACTCTTACGGTGGTAGTGTGGTATGATTGAATTGTTATAGCATCCCTTAACGAAACGATCGGTCTCATTCCAAATCGAAACCTGAAGGGGCATGACCAGGATTTTTTTTCAGTAGCCAAACCTGGTACACTCTGTGATGATGACGCCAAACTTGTTCCGTCGGTAGCGACTGTTGCTCGCAAGTTTCAGAAGATTTCATCAAGGTCCTCAGTGGTGATGCAAGTATTCCTCATATACTAACGAGCACTGCTGAAAAGGACACGGTTAATTCAATCAGTTAGAACCAATTGGCCAATCGAGAGCATGGCATTCCCGTTCAATTTTGACTTTGAAGATAAGCATTATGCTAATTGGACTGTTAACTGCATAAGACGCAAGGTTTTATAAATATCATGAAGCAAACTTTCACTTTATGCTGACACTTCCAGACATATATTAAGACCCGTCAGGGACATGCCAATTTGTTTGTGTTTCTTGATGAAAACTACTTCTTGAAATGCCAAAAAACCTTACGCCACTAAAGCATTGAAGGGATATTTTGTTATTATCGCGACAAATAATGTTTTACTGATTTTAGGTTTCAGAACGTTAAGAACCATCGGATTCTTTCCTTTTCATTCCAGTTGAAAGGGACGAGCAGAGGCCACATCGATCCCGGGAAACGCCCGGAAAAAAAGACGTGTACTCCCTGATACACCCCCTGATGTATAACTCCTATCAGAGGTCCTGTTACTGGACATGTCTTCAAAGCCTGGTTGGCGCAAATAAACGGGAGATTCTTCTTGGAAAAGGCCTTGACATTTTCAAGGGTGCCAAAAAGCTTTTAGATTCTGGCCCGAGGTGTAACTTCATGGGAGACCTTACAAACTATTATTGGTTATTACAGACGCATTCGATGTGTATACAGTATCTCGTAAAATATGACAATATTGATTTGAACTTTATTTTGTAAGAAACTGAATCTGTTCTGCCGTTAATGACGCTGCAAGAGACTTCAGGTTCGTCACAGTAAAACAATCATTAATATGGTTGTAAGAATATTGCGCTGTCATGGTTTGCAAATGATGTATTCATTTGCTTTTACTGAAACAGAGAGCGTTCGTCACGAAGGTTACCGTTATTTGAATATGTATTTGGATATTTGGATATGCGATATTTGGATATATATTTAGATATTTGGATATCCTTGGGCATGCACTCAGACTGTTCTGATATTGGTACTCAGGTAGTCACCTGAACATGGGCAGCGGAAGCGTCTCCCCACTTTTTTCAAGGTAGGGCTGAGCCCACCCCCTACACTTTTGATAACATACATGAATTGTTTAGTATTGTTTTGAAGTAGATCTACATGTCTGTTTCAAATGTCATAGGACCCTTTGGGTACAGCCCCCTGACCCAATTTGAAGCTGCTGTCCCTCCTGCTAAACTAATGTTAGCAATAGTTACATAAAACTCAGCAGGGTGGCAACGTATGTATGCTCGTTAAAGGGACATGATCAGAGTTGCATTTCAACTACCGAACAAAAACTAAAAAACAGTTCAAGTCGTTCTGACTAAAACATCGATACATCAATTACATAACGGCGAAATCCTACTGCAAATAGTGGACAGTTAACTACAGTTTAT